>BFEA01000387.1:693370-710153 GCA_003427395.1 Chara braunii | reverse complement strand
GGGGGGGGGTGAGGGGCAAATGGGATATCATTGGAGCCGATTGACCTCCGCTTCTCATGCCCACAATCAATTCAGTGGAGGTCTGAAACCACCATTACATCCGAGCCCCTTTTGTACGAGGCAGATTCCCCCTGCGCGCCAGGCTTTGGCAAAATGCCAGCACGGCGTCTTTGTTTTTGTTTTGGCTGGCGCTGCCAAGCCATTCCGGTCTGGTTGCCCTGGGTCTCCGAGCTTTTCTGATTGAGCCATGTACTGGTGGTATAAAGCACAAAGCTTGGCGAGCCATTTAGGAGGACTCTGGGGGGATAGACAAGTACTAGACATGTATCTCGTATCCACCATCGATCCAGAAGCGGTTTTCACCCGATGTTTCGTCGCCCCCCAAAAAAGGAAAAAAAAAGAAAAGAAAAGGTTTTCGAGCACAGAAAATTTGGCAAGGCATTTAGGAGGAGAGTCAGGAGACTGTTGGATAGACAGGTAGATGTGAACTGGAGTATTTGATCCACTGGTAGATAAATTTAGATAAAATAAAAGCAATCAGATAAGATTGAAATCAGTAAAGATTAGATTGATGCAGATGAATTGCAATGGCAATTATGGCATCGAACTGTTCACTCCGATTTCCGCTGTCGTGGTCTCCCCTTCAGCAGTGTGTTCTTTCCTGTCTGCTTGGTTGTTCATATGACAGAAAATGCAGCAATGGATGAGCCCTAACTGGAAAACGATGTGTGCTTTCCCTCGTCTGCTTTCATGTTCATATGAAAGAGGATGCAGCAATTCATGATCCCTAAGTTCCTTTCTCTTTTTTTCTCTTTTTTTTGAAGAAGGGTTGCAGGTGGCAGGATCAGATTTCCCAGAGTGCAGCCAGCCAGGCGCGACGGCTTAATACTGTTAAACACCCCGACATTCTTCCGTGTACCTACACATCTCCTCGAGTATCTCTCTCGTCCTTGCACTTCGTTAGTTCGTCTTAAACTACCAGTACTTGGCCCAGATATCAGTCATGGAGAAGAATAGAGTAGAAACATTTCTAGTCGGATGAATTTGGGCGCTCCTGCAGTGGCCGTACGGTTCCCAGAATTGTGGCTGTTTTTTTTTTTTTTTTTTTTTTTTTATAATTATTATTATGACTGGCCCCTCCACTAGAAGAGGTGATAAGAGCACCCCTTTCTAGCGGACTGCCTGGTTGCTCCAATCTATTGGTGGGGAGTAGCACCTGCTGGAAAATGGGTCCAGCGTCCCTGTGAACAATTCAGCGTCTGAACACATTGACATCGTGCCAGCATCGTTAAAGGGCACAACTTTAGGAAGTTCAGGTGGTTTAAGCATATGGTCGTTGAAGTTCATCGTACTTCATACATGTATCAACGTGAAACTTGGCTCTTTCAGCATTGCGTGCTTTCCTGATTCTGGTCCGTTGTTCATATGAAAGCCGATGCAGCAATTTAAGACCCCCTAATTGGAAGAAAGCAGCACGTCGTTAGTTCGTCTAAGCATAGCGGTGGAAGTTCACACATACATGGAACAAAACAAAAGTTGCAATTTCAGACGATGTGAGTACTCCCAGTATGACTTCTCTCTTCATCTAGTATCTTAAGTTGCCGACTGTAGATGTGTATCTGTTGTGGGTCCTGAAACCAACCTCTACAACAGTCTGGACTTAGGACAAAAAAAGAAAAAACGAAAAAACCAAGGGCATACTCACATATTTCACCCTTAGTATCACCAGACTGGAAACATCTCAGTCACGTCCAGGTACCGTTAAGTAAAGTCCAACTGTTGAGTATGGCCTGAGAACAGTAGTCGTATACACTAGAGACTTGGAAAGTAGTAGACATTTGACAAGCTTTGTATGTCTCTAGACAAGCTGCAGGATGTTGATGAAAAACAGTTTGCACAAAGTAACGAGCGGTAGGCAATACATCCACGAACTCGTGAAAGAACAGGCAATAGGAAATACGAAGGAAAAAAAAAAGAGGTAATGGACAATGCGGAGGAGACGAACTCGTGAAGGACGAGCTCTTTTTTTCGATTAACGAAAAAGGGACTGGAGCCTAATACTAGTGTCGAAGCTCTGTGTTCTCTCAATTTCACCTCACACTATTTACCTACCACTACTACTAATTGTAGGCATACGGGGAACCCCGTAGCAGCCAGAACCTTGTTTACGAGAGAACCTTGTTCACGAGATAACATGGGGGGGCTGCTCCCGTCTTGGAGGTGGGCGATACCAGCCAGGGGACAGCCGGTAGCATCAGGGGCAATGCCAACAGGAGCAATCCCTGTGCCTCCCCTCAGGTGGTGGTCCCCCCCCCTCCCCAACGAACATCAGCAGACTCTGCTCAATGCCGATCGGGGAATCCAGTGGTCTAGCATGCCCAGGAAGGTACATGAGCCCAATGGGGATTGAATCGACGACCTCCTGAATGCGACTTGCGACCCTTATCAACTGAGTTAGGCCGCTTTATTTTTTTTTTTTTTTTTTTAAGGAGGGCATCATCCCTTCTTCTTTTGTGTTTTTTTGTTGTTGTTTGGGCGTCCTCCCTTTGCTGTTGAACTTGGCTTATCAATGGCTATGTGCGGTACATTTGTGAAGGGGACCAGCTCCTAAGTGTCTTAACAGATTGGGGTCGGAGGGCAGTTGGAAGTGGATATCCGCCGTTACGTGTGTACCATTCGGGCACATGTGAAGAATTGCAGCGAACTCAAAAAAGGGAAAAAAAAAAGAAAAAGAAGGGGAGATCACGAGTACTTGGGCCAGCGGCTGGTTTCCTATGCGGCTGTTAAACCACCAGTACCTGGCCCAGCTATCGGCCGTGGCGCTTCCCGTATATGCGTCCCGCCATTTGGGTTTCGGCCTGCCGGACCGCATTGGCTGGAGGCCGCAGGCAAAATGAAAAAGAAGATTGCGACGGCGGTTCGGCAGGACTTGGCGCGCAGCGTGCTGGGAGGCTCGGATTCAATAGCTGAGCGAGGTACTGGTGGTTTAAACCGATGCAAGTTTTGGGGTGCGGCGTACTGAAGTAAAATGGCTGGCGGCGCCAGTCAACATAAGGGCTACGGCGCTGCTTTTTTTCTTTGGGCGTGCGGGGCTTTTCCAGGCTTGGCAAGGGAAGAGTCAAAAGTACTGGTGGTTTGACCCCGTATCAAAAGTACGGGTGGTTTAACCCCTCATCAGAGGTGTAACCCTACGGTCTGTGATCACAAAAGCTTGACATGGGTGCGTAAAGGCCTAAGTGAAGGAATGTGGTTGAATGAGTGATTGACTGCAGGACGGGCGGAAAAAAAAAAAAAAGGAGAAAAACTGAAGATGTAAAATGAATGAAATTCAATGAAATGAATTGCGCTGAAAAAAAAAACAGAAAGAATGAATGCATGTACAAAACGAAATGAATGGATTTGAGCGAGTAAGGCTGAGCAAGCATGAGACTGAGGGATTGAGCTGAAGGAAGGAGGCCGAGCAAGCATGAGAGTGAGGGATTGCGCTAGAGGAAGGAGGCTGAGCAAGCATGAGAGAGGGATTGCGCTAGAGGAAGGAGGTGGTGAAAGGGTGAGGCAGTTAAATGACCGAGAGAGGAAGTGAGTGAGAGGGAGTGGAGGTGAAAGCAAGGGAGTGATGGAGGGAGGGAGTGAGGGAACAAACGGCTGGGGGAGAAAAGCAATGGAACACGAAGACAATTGAGCTTTGTCAGATAGTGGAGCGAGGGAGCAAATAAGTGGCAGAGGGAGAGAGGGAGTGGCGTGATTGATTGAGTGAGTGATCACGCTGGGAGACCGGCAGCAAGAGTGAGGGAGTGATTGAGAATGGGAGGGAAGGCAGGAGGGAGGGAAATGTACAGATGAGTGGCCAAGTGAGTGAATGGGTGAGAGAATAAGTGAGGGAACAAGGGAGGACAACAGCGGGAGCAAGGTAGGGGGTGGGAAGGAAGGGGGGAAGGAAGGGGGAGGTAGGGAGCAAGAGTGAGAATTGGAGGGCAGAGAGGAGGGAGGGAGGGAGGGAGAGAGTTAAACAAGTGTGAAGATGAGCAGGCGAGAGAGTGAGAATGGGTGGGCAGAGGGGAGGGAGGGAGGGAGAGAGAGAGAGTCACACAAGCATGCAAATGAGCAGACGAGTGAGGGAAAAATGGTATAGAGTGAGGGAACAAGGGAACATGGGAACAAGTTCGTAAACTAGCACGAGTGAGCAAGTTCGCAAACAAGTCAGCCTTTTTTTTTTTTTTTTTTTTTTTTTTTTTTTTTTTTTTTTTTTTTTTCAATTCAGTCTCACTGTCAGCATTCTCGATAATATTCTGCGATCTTTGTCCTTAAAACTTGTTTGTGCCAAACATGTTGACCAGCTGTCCTTCCAATTCATTTTCAAGAAATCTCAGCATAATAGGACTCAGTTTTTGGTGTGTACTATGTACATAACCATGTGCCAGCAATCATGGTCCAATTGAATTGAGAAACGTTGCATTCGAGTGCGCCCCCCAAATTGCTGCAAAAAGAAAAAGAGGAGGTGCGGCATACTGATACCATGGGCCCCAGTTAGGGCCCGGTTCTGTAGTAGGCACGGTTTAGGCCAAGGTACCAGGTCACGACGGTCCCAGCTAGGTCCAGGTAGACCCCACCAGACCCAACGGCTAGTTGTTTAGGCCAGGTACCGGTCCATCAGTAGGCCCAGCCGACGGCACAGTTTGGGGCGCCACTTTTCAGATTCAAATCGGATCCGAACGATTGGGCCCGATCAACGGTCAAGACCCGAAGGCACTCATTAGCACTGAGGCCGACCCAGCACTATATCAGCTGGGTGCCAGCCTCAGTCGGTAGGTTGGTAGACAGGAGGTTAGTCTACGCGTTAGTCTTCAGGATTAGCGCAGCGCTTCAGCATTAGCAGGATTAGCGCAGCGTTTCAGCTCTAGCAGGACCAGCGAGGAGAGAACGAGCGCAGCGGCAAGGAGGAATTAGCGCAGCAGCTGGAGAAGCGCCAGCCACCGGCCCAGCCCGCGGCCCAGCGCCAGCCTTACAGCGCCATAGCTACCGCATCAGGTATCCGGGAGGAAGGTCGCACCTTTCCTCCCTCCGCTTTTTCCTCCGCCTCTCTCTCTCTCTCTCTCTCTCTAGGTCTAAGTCTACTCTACTGGACCACTTTGAGTATGAAGGATGGTGACGAGTTCTGATGACAGTTGAGACAGTAGCATTGAGACATCGGTTGAGGACTAGTTCGGGATCCAACTCCATCTACTTCTGAAGGTGTATCTGGATATTTGGAGATCGATATCTGGGACACTGTGAGACTCTGTATTCACGACATTCCGGATTTGCGCTATTTATGACATTCGAGATACTATTTTTGGATCCACGGTGTTGACGCCATTTCCCTCTCCTCATCCTTTCGTCTCCCCTCTCCCTCCATTCGTCCGTGTATGATCTCAGACCCTGGCCTGTTCTTCCGTGTCCAAGGCCAGGGCTTTCACACCACTGATGCATGATGAGAGTGTGTCGTTGCAGTCTGAGTCAGGTCAGAGTCAGTCGATGTGTATCAAGTCTTCCGCTGTATTTTTATTAACTTTGTATTATCTGGTCGGTTCTGGGATTCTGCGCCATACTTATGACTGTGTTTCACGAGTATGCAACAGTTTGGTATCGGAGCAGACCAGCATTGGATTGACTCACGTTTGATTGACTGATTGATTGATTGATTGATTGATTGATTGATATCTAAACCTGTACTCTGTTATCATTAAATCGCAAGTTGCAATTTTTTTTTCTTCTACTTACATAGTTAATTAGGTCATTGGAATTCTAATTTTAGGTTTGGCGGCTTTGTCCATACTGCGCACGATTAGGAAATTGCTAATCACGATTAACCTAATTAACGCTAATTAGGGTTAGTCCTACCCGAATCTAACGACCTATCAAGCCTATGGGAAGTAAGTGCCAGCCAGGCACCGCGCCAATTAAGGCAGATCGGGCCTGGGCACGGCCACATTCAGACTGCAACTTCAAGGAACTTTCACCAAATCGCATCTTTGTTTTGCGACTAAAGATTGCATCTTTACCGCAAATGTTGTATCTTCCTACTACCATTGATCATCTATTTACCTCATGACCTCGTAATGATGCTGAATCCTCCCGATTAAATTTCATGAAATTATTTAATTAAAAATTCTGTTTCACTGTTTAATATTGTTTAAACTTCATTGGATTTTTTGTTGCAAATTTAATTAAATATTTAATTTTTGCCAAAATTAAAATTTAAAATTTATTTAATTAAGCTCGTATTTTCTGATTAAATTTTATTTAATTAAATAATTAAATATTTAATTTTTCCAAATTCGAATTTTTTTGTGGGGGAGAAATTTTTTGACTAGTGTCAAGTTCGAGGACAGGGACAGAAAGGGACTGTCTGTGCATTGCTTGCCTCCCTCCCTTCTTCCCACCCCTACTTTCTCTCTCCTCCTCTTGGTACTGCGGACTTCAGTCTCTGGCCAGGTCAGCATTGTGCCACCTCAGCAGTGCAACATCAGCAGCATGCCACCTCCGCAGTGCCACATCAGCAGCGTGCCACCTCAGCAGTGCCACATCAGCAGCGTGCCACCTCAGCAGTGCCATGTCAGAAGCACGCCACCTCAGCAGTGCCACATCAGCAGTGTGCCACCTCAGCAGTGACACATCAGCAGCAACGAAGCCAGGACTACTTGATGCGCCGCAGTCAACGGCTTGCTGAGCACGGATCCGCAGGAACCAAGCCCCAACAGGGACCCAAGACACCTCGGATCCCGCGCAGACAATGCACGACCATGGTCGAAACTGCCGACGTCAATACGCCGGCCAGCCCCAAGAGGTCGGTCACTCCTCCCATGCCAGTTCGGCAGGCAGATGAATCGCAACTCGCGTTTCTCGAACGTCTCTAACATTACATGGAGACTGCTGCAGCCGAACTTCGCAAATGGGAAACGGAGGGAGGCCAGCAGCACGTCAGCAGGCCACAGCCGAAGCTGCAGCAGCCGCACGGTTGCAGCAGCAGCAGGTCGAGGCAAGTCAGAATCAAGCTTGTTACCAGGCCACAATGGACCTCTCAAAAGACGAAGCCGCGTACCGCAGGCTACTTCGACGACAGCATTTCCAAGCAACCGAAGCACAAGAGGAGCCGACCGAGGAAGTATTGATGGAGAATTTGTTGTACACGTGCAATTGGCAGCAACGCGAACTGCTGGCCATGCCCCAAATCTTCATCCCGCTATGACACAACTTTCCGGTCAATAGGCCTGAAGATCGCGACATTGCAGACCGAGAATAGCACATTGCGGGCCGCCAACAGCCAGCAGCAGACCATCAACGACCAGCTGCAGACCATTGTCAGCACAGGGTTGACACGACTGTCTGCAGTTGAGTCGACAGGCAGTGCAGTTTCCAACTGCAGCCCAGTTTTGGCCGCTCAAGCCAAGCAACTCGAAGAGCGGACCAACCACGTGGTAGCTTTTCTTGGCGACATCAGCAAGTTTGCTGGAGCTTCGACAGTCAGCAATCAGCTGCAGATGCTCAGTGACCTCGTTCAGCAACGAACGGCCGCCGTCGTCAAGGAATGGAAGATGTCGAACTTCAAGATTGAGTAGTTCGATGACTACCACAAGACTGATCCGTTGCAATGGTGGATGGCATTCAACGCAGAGGCGGATGTACATCACACCCCACCACTACGGCGGCTTGACTCACTCTTACCTCCAACTCATCGGAGGGGCGCAAGCTTTCATGACTCACATGGCCGTCACGTTGGAATGCACCATCGCCACCCTCCACACCAAGATTTCGTGGGAGGAATTCGAGAAGAAGTGGAAGACCCGGTTCATGGTCAACAACGACAAACGTCACACCTTGAACAAGATCTTCCGCATCTTCCAAGGCCAACGAACATCACGGGAATGGCTGACGGAGTGGCAAAGACTCGTCCCCGGAGTTGAACCTGTCTTTCGACCCAATCCGGGCTGAGTTCTTTGCCCGATCTTGCGACGGCTTGACAGCTGCCCTGGGCAGCGAATTTTAGTATGAGACCTTTGATGAGATGATCTAAAAGGCAAAGGAACTCGTACAATGTAACCGGCGTGAGGCCAATGAGGCTCGCCATCAGCCTGGTTACGTGGAGAAAGGCAAAGGTCAGCGGACGCCACAAGTAGCAGCGGTCCAGCAAGGACCTAGTGAGGACCACGCAGCCGTTTCAACATCAAGTGATGGAGATGTGGCGGTAGTGATACCACCGCAATGCTCACGACCCCGAGGGGGAAAACACAAGGCGAAACCAGCGCTGGCGGACGAAGCACGACAGTCACCATGGACGAAGTTCGGTATCACCGAAGACATGTTCAAGTTGAGGCAGAAATGGGGATGCTGTTCATGGTGCAACAGCACCAAGCACATCACTAGTGCATGCCTCGACAAGGACAAAGCGTCCAGGCTCGGGAAACTGAGCACCACGGGAAGTGCAGCGACATCACTTCCCAGTCCGCCGGACTCGGCTGCCTTGCTAGCAGTCTCTCTCATGTCCGGGGATGACGCGGTAGTCGTAAGTTATCGAATTGACTTCGAGAACTATGCTGTCCAGCTGGTCCGGCCGTTGAACCAACCTCTCCACGTGCAGGATTCAAGCGCATGCGCGATGTTACCGCCGCTGGACAACGAACCGGTCGCTTCGCCAGCCCTTCTATCGGAGGATCCGTCAACTTGGGCGAGTCTTGAGGAACTCGACTTGTTGACAGTTGAGGACTTCCAATGGTTGCCTCTTCCCTCCACTGGTTCTTTGCCAACACCGCATTGCAACCCCCTCATGGCACAATTGCGTGAATACTTGCACGCTGCAGTACCACCTCCGTCGACGGACGGCGGAGTAGCGGTTGTTGACCTTCGTAGCTATCTTGCGAATGTGGACCACGAGCACGCAGTGCAACGGTACGTCGACATTAACGCGCCACTCCTCTACATCCGCATTCAGATCGAAAAGGCAACCTGTAGTGCCTTGATCGATTGTGGAGCGTCTCTCAATTACATCAGCCAAGACTTCATGGCACGCGCCGGGCTAGGCTCGCGCGTTCAAAGGAAAGTTAGCCTACGCACGTCACGTTGGCCGATGGTCCTACGCAAAAGTCAATCGACCGCTGCGTTAACTCCGTGCCCGTGTACTTTGCCTCGCTAGCATGCGAGGCCGTGTCATTCGACATATTGGCCACTAAGTTCGATATGATCTTAGGCATGTTGTGGCTGCAAAGCGAAGACCATCCGGTGTACTTTTACCGACGCACCGTTCACGTTCGTGATCAGCGTGGCAAACTAGTCCCGTGTACGGTTTCGCTTCCTCATCCTTCGATTGGTTGTCACGTGGTTTCTGCGGCGAGCATTCGCCAATCCATCAGCCGACACGACATCGAGGAGATGGGCATGTGTTTTCTTCACGCCCTGCCACCCGGTGATCAGCCCAAGACGGACACATTGGACCCACGCATCACTGAGCTGTTGGACAACCATGAGGATGTCTTCCAAGCTCCCGCCGGAGTCGTAGCGGATCGGCCCATACGCCACGGGATCACTCTCGAGGACGGCGCCGTACGTCCGTGCGGATGTATCTACCGCATGTTCGACGAGGAGCTTCAAGTGCTTTGGGCACAATTAGACGACCTCTTGGCCAAGGGTTGGATTCGCCCTAGCTGTTCGCCATATTGTCCTCCTGTTTTCTTCGTCCAAAAGAAGAACAAGGACCTTCGTTTGTGCATCGACTATCGGAAACTTAACGCTCAAACAATCAAGACCGTCGATCCTCTCCCTCGGATCGATGATCTTCTGGAGCGACTAGGCAGCGCCAAGTACTTCTGAAAGCTTGACCTCAAATCCGGCTATCACCAGATCGAGATCCAACCAAGAGATCGGTATAAGACCGCATTCAAGACGCGGTATGGGCACTTTGAGAGGATCGTCATGCCTTTCGGTCTCACCAATGCTCCGACTACTTTCCAAGCGGCCATGGCAACGAAATTTCGCGACCTGCTCGACTTCACCATACTCATTTACCTTGATGATATCTTGGTTTATAGTCGGTCGTTGGACGAGCACCTTGAGCACCTTCGCGCTGTTTTGGAGCGGCTCCGTATCGCCAAGTACAAGGCGAACCGCGACAAGTGCGAGTTTGCCCAGCAAGAGCTGGAGTATTTGGGCCATTACGTGACGCCGCAAGGCATTCGTTCGCTCGCGGACAAAGTACAAGCCATTCAAGATTGGCCGGACCTCGCGTGTACTACCGACGTCCGCTCCTTTCTTGACTTAGCATGATATTACATGCGCTTCGTCAAGAGCTTCCAATGGATCGTTGCACCATTGTCGCGACTTCAGTTCCCCTTAGTGCCCTTTGAGTTCAACGACGAAGCCCGACACGCGTTCCATACGCTGAAGACGGCTTTGCTTCAAGCTCCTGTCCTAAGCATCTATGACCCGACCTTGCCTACCAAACTAACTACGGATGCTTGCGGTTACGGCATTGGCGCGGTTTTGGAACAGCATGACGGCACAGACTGGCATCCGGTTGAGTACTTCAACCAAAAGGTGCCGCCCATCAATTCTCTTTATGATGCGAGGAAGAAGGAACTACTAGCTTTTGTCACTGTACTTAAGCGTTGGCGTCACTTTCTCCTTGTGCGTCGGCGATTCACGTGGGCAACGGACAACAATCCATTGACTTATTACAAGACGCAAGACACGGTGAGTAGAACGACCGGTCGCTGGATGTACTCCATCGACCAATTCAACTTCACCTCCAAGCATATTCGGGGCCCCTCGAACAAGGCAGCGAATGCTCTCTTGCGAAGACCCGATCTTTGCGCCTTGGTGTACTCCACATTTGGCCTCGACGAGGACCTGCAACAGCATTTCGTAAACGGCTACATGTCGGATCCGGGATTCTCCACATTCTATGCGGACTTATCATCGCATCATCCGCCGGCAAGCAATTATCGCATTGTCGACGACTACTTGCTTCTCCATACACGAGGCAAGGACTTGTTGAGTGTTCCCCAAGACCGCATCTTGCGCACTCACCTCCTTGGCGAATACCACGATTCGCGGCTGGTGGGACACCTTAGCGTTGCACGCACACTTGCACGACTCCGCCAGCGATTTCACTGGCTGGACATCATCAGCGACGTCAACCGGTACATTCAGTCATGAGCCGTTTGCCACCGACACAAAGGGTGTCATCAGCTCCCGTACGGCGAACTGAAACCATTGCCGATTCCTCGGGAACCAGGTCTCTCCATTCCTATGGATGTGACTGGTCCTTTCCCTCGCAATCGCCTTGGCCATGATGGTATTCTTACGGTTGTTGACCGTTTGAGCAAGTACGCTCGATTTCTTCCATGCAAGTATCACGTGACGGCTCCCGAGCTCGCATGACTCTTGCACACCGGCTGGTTTTGCAGCCAGGGCGTTCCGGAAGACATCGTCAGCGACCGCGACACTCGTTTCATGTCAGCCTTTTGGTCGACACTCATGGTGGAATTCGGCACCAGCATGAAACCGAGTTGCGCACGGCATCCTCAAACGGATGGGCAAACGGAACGTGCGCACTAGACTGTGCAGATGATGCTCCGCACACTCATCCGCCCGGATCAGAAGGACTAGGTTGACAGCCTTCCCGACATCAAGTTCGCCTACAACACTTCGGTGCACCCGGCGATCGGCGTGACTCCGTTTGAGTTGCATTACGGTGGACGGCAAGGCCGTATCTTCGCAGACATTTTGCTTCCACGGACTGCCGATATCGATGCCGCTTGCTCCCCCGCTTCTACACGGAAGTATAGGGAACTGCTGGCCAAAGCCCGCGCAAACATGCAAAAGGCTCAGGTCCGTATGCAGCAGCAAGCGAATCGGCGTCGCATCCCATGTCCAATCCGCGTCAGCGACCTTGTTTGGGTCACCTCGAGGAATTCACGCTTGAGCAGCACGCCTCGTGCAAGCTCCTCCCTAAGTGGTTTGGTCCATGGAAGGTCACTTCCGCAGCCGGCGACGACCCTGCGGGTCCCTCTTTCATAATCGAGATTCCCCCGCATTTGACGGTCCACCCAATATTTCACGCTTCAAAGCTGGCGGTCTATACTCCAGCCTCACCAGCGGATTTCCCGGGCAGACGGTCGCACGACCCTCCATCAATGCATGGTCACCAGGAGGTCGACCGCGTCCTCACTCATCACAAGCACAGCAACAAGCCAATGCAGTACAAAGTTACATTCAAGCAATGCGATCCCGATGACACACGCTGGATTTCACGAGCTGACCTGAAGGCGACACTACCACTCATCTTCAGGCATTACAGAAAACAGCGACTTGCTAAGGAAGCTGCCCAACCCGCCCGCCCCGTACGGACATCGGACAGACAGCTTCGCCCTCGCAGTTAGCTCGGTCTTCAAGGGGGGGAGTGTGTGGCATACTGATACCACACGGGCCCCAGTTAGGGCCCGGTTCTGTGGTAGGCACGGTTCACGCCTAGGTACTGGGTCACGACGGTCCCAGCTAGGTCCAGGTAGGCCTAGGAACCGTCGGTTCAGTTTAGGGTCCGGTAGGGCTCGTTTAGACCCCACCAGACCCAACGGCTAGTTGTTTAGGCTAGGTACCGGTCCATTGGTAGGCCCAGCCGGCGGTGCAGTTTTGGGCGCCACTTTTCAGATTCAAATCGGATCTGAACCGTTGGGCCCGATCAACGGTCCAGACCCGAAGGCACTCAGTAGGACTGAGGCCGACCCAGCACTATATCAGCTGGGTACCAGCCTCAGTCGGTAGGTTGGTAGATATGAGGTTAGCCTACGCGTTAGTCTTCAGGATTAGCGCAGCGCTTCAGCATTAGCAGGATTAGCGCAGCGTTTCAGCGCTAGCAGGAGCAGCGAGGAGAGAACGAGCGTAGCCGCAAGGAGGAATCACCGGCCCAGCATGCGGCCCAGCGCCAGCCTTACCGCATCAGGTATCCGGGAGGAAGGTCACACCTTTCCTCCCTCCACTTCTTCCTCCGCCTCTCTCTCTCTCTCTCTCTCTCTCTCTCCCCCCCCTACCCTTTAGGTCTAAGTCTACTCTACTGGACCACTCTGAGTATGAAGGATGGTGACGAGTTCTGATGACAGTTGAGATAGTAGCATTGAGACATCGGTTGAGGAATGCTTCGGGATCCGACTCCATCTACTTCTGAAGGTGTATCTGGATATTTGGAGATCGACATCTGGGACACTGTGAGACTCTGTATTCACGACATTCCAGATTTGCACTACTTATGACATTTGAGATACTATTTTTGGATCCATGGTGTTGACGTCATTTCCCTCTCCTCTTCCTTTCGTCTCCCCTGTCCCTCCATTCGTCCGTGTATGATCTCAGACCCTGGCCTGTTCTTCCGTGTCCAAGGCCAGGGCTTTCACACCACTGATGCATGATGAGAGTGTGNTGTATGATCTCAGACCCTGGCCTGTTCTTCCGTGTCCAAGGCCAGGGCTTTCACACCACTGATGCATGATGAGAGTGTGTCGTTGCAGTCTGAGTATGTGTATCAAGTCTTCCGCTGTATTTGTATTCACTCTGTATTATCTGGTCGGTTCTGGGAATCTGCGCCATACTTATGACTGTGTTTCCCAAATTGCTTTCGTAAGCTTCCTTTAGAGAGTTAAGCCTGTTCTGGAAAATCAGAGTAACTTAGGCCTTTAGGATTGAAAAAGAAAAGAAAAGAAAAGAAAAAGAGCATGGCATATTTTCAACCTGCACTTGCTTTTGCAATATGCTATATGTGGGGAATGCTGTGAATTTATGTCATTTGTTACACTGCAAGCCTGCCTGCCTGCCCTCCGCTGGGATGACGTGGTAAGGTTGGCGGGTGCTGGGGTTTCAGAACCACTGCCAGATCTAATATCTTGCCATGATTGTTAACTTGCAACTTGTACACTGTACAGTAATGGTTGACTATCAAAATCATTAAAAAACCCTCGACCACGTATTAAAATCATTAAAAACCCCTCGACCACGCCAGGCAGGGACACAAAAGGGATACATCATATGCCGCCTCGGGAACAGGGGACTGGGGAGGTTGAAGAGTGACAAAAAGAGACTGCGAGGGAACAAAGACTGCAATTACACACAATACAAACCTCCCTTGGAACAGGGGCTAGGGGGATATGGGAACAAGGGTGATGGTGAGGGTACCAGATACCATGGGACGGTAAACTCGCTCACAATTTCAAAGGGCACATAATCGAGTATGGCAAGGGAAGGGTTTATGCAGAACAGGCGATGCCGGGTCAGGGGGGTAAGGGTAGTTAGGCAGAGTATAGCACGATCTCAACGGAAACAGGACCAGAGAAGCTCGGAGCAGGAGAAGGGATTACAGCCCTTTACAGGAACGAAAAGGGTTGGCGAATCGCCCAAGAAGCGAGTTCTGGCTGAGTAAACAGGGGGGCAGACTTGAGTGTACAGTCAAAGGGACGTTGGGACGGGTTTCCAGCATGTGCCGAATGAGAGCGGAGCCATCACGATAGGGCCCTTTACTGGGCTAGGGTTCGTATTTCGGTCCGAGGATGGCCACCCTCGCAGATGTCCCTCCCCCCCCCAGAAAAAAACAAATCCCGCAACCACCAAAGCATGACCCCCATCACCATAGGGTCCCTCTACCGGCCAGGGCTCGTATCTCGGTCCGAGGAAGGATGCCCTCACAGACAGGGTTACCCACCCGAACGTCCAGGGAGGGTCTCCACCCCTCCCCCGAATGTGACGGGGAGAACTTCCCAAAGTTCGGCCCCCACCAAAATTGTTTTGGTGTCTAAAAAAAATATTTTTTCTTTGAATTGTTTTGGTGAATTCGATAGCGTGAAGGGTACATGCCTATAAATTTCCAGGGCATTTAGCTAATCCAAAAAACAAAGAAAAATCACCAGAGATGGTGATGTCAAAAATGTGCTCTCCCACTCACTATTGATTTTTTTCCCTTTTCCTTCAGTGTGTCTGTGTGGTAGTGTGTGTGTGTGGTGTGTGTGTGTGTGTGTGTGTGTGTGTGTGTGTGTGTGTGCATGTGTGTGTGTTCGGTCGATCGATCGAGAGAGAGAGAGGGGGGTGCAGGGAGTCCCACACACACTAACGTGCAGAGTCTTTTTTTTTTTGTTCTATCCAATAATCAATCAATGATTTATCTGCAAGGAAAATGAGCAATAGCGAGATGACAATATTCAGATTGCACAATCACATTGAAAGCCAGATCGTATCACAGTGTTCAGAAAGCAGCATTGCACCAATATGACACCAATGGAGAATCGTAACACTGAAAACCAATATCAATGAGAGCTTGATCTCGCCACCACCAACATATGTATCCAGGCCCTTCTCCCTACTTGGCGCTCGGCGCCCAGCCTACTCCCTACACAGCTACTACTAGCCTACTAATAGACAATGCAACTGTTGACGTCAGCAGCCAACAAAGTACTTGAAGATGTCGCCGGTAGCAGACCATCGCCAATACCAGGTATGTGCCCTCACATCATCATCATCATCATCATCATCATCCTTCTCTCTCTCCCTCGTCTTACACCCACGTCTTCCTTCTGTACACCCGAAGACCACCCCTGCGCCTCACTGTAGTCCAAGCCCATCCAGCTATGGAGGCTGGGCTATGGCGCTGCCCTCAGCAGCGCCCTCACTCACACACGACCGCACGTGCTTGCACCTGAAACGGTTTTCACCTTTTAGCAGTGGCGGATGCAGTACCCAGGGTTCGATCCCTAGACCTCACCCTACCCATGTACAGTATCTGTGTAGACCCCGAGAATTGAACCTGTRACCTGKGTATTCGTAGGCAGTTGGTAGGCCTGTCGTAGGTCCATAGGCAGCAGGGGTTCGATCTGTAGGTCTATAGCGTAGGAGTCTTAGTGAGTTCCGGAAGCTTAGCTGTAGACCTTCTAGAAGGTAGGCAAGTGGGCAAGTGGTCAAGTGGAGAGGCAAGTGGTGGACTAAACCGCAGTGCAACAGCAGTAAAACGTCGGTAGGATAGCGGTGAGTCCACAGTCAGTCAGCGGAAGGTCCAGTCAGTCCCAGTCCGGTCCAGCAAGTACCACAGGTGGACTGTGAGCACCAAGGGCCGATGGCAAAGGGCAGACCAACGAGTTTCTGAAGTATAAATCGAGAGGCAGCGCCCAGCCATTCATTCGTTCCTGCGTGAGCCATGCGGAAGCGCTGCCACAGCGACTTGTGCAAGGAGGTCTGCAGATGAGCCCGGAGGACGCAGTGGGCTAGAGAGAGGGAGTTAGCATAGCGATAGGTTAGATGCAGCGATAGCTGCCATAGCTGTAGTTAGTAGTGAGTGTGTGTGTGTGTTCGAGTGTTAGAGTGATGCGTGTGGGGTATCCAGGGTGATCCAGTGTATGTGAATAGTGAGATGTTTGGGCGCTGAAGTCGCCATAGCCATTTGAGAGTGAACTCGTGTCTGAAAGCCACATCTCTGACTTTTGAGTGGGCGCATGTCGCCAGTATGCTGCGTTGCTGTTTACATGCATGAAAAGTGTGTTTGAGAACGAGTCTGATTGCATTGGTATCGGAGCTGGTACCCGCTACTCCATGCGCGCCGTCGTATGCAGGGCCTGATGCGCCATAGCCGAGGTGGCAGTCGAAGGAGATAGTCCTCCATAGCGGACCTGAGATTGAAGAAGCCGCCGCGCACCTGCAAGAAGACCACGACGAAGAAGAAGACCGAGAGAGAGAGAGAGAGAGAGAGAGAGAGAGAGAGAGAGAGAGATACAAGATTGGG
>BFEA01000387.1:663996-674258 GCA_003427395.1 Chara braunii | reverse complement strand
TTTTTGTCCGGGAACGGCCGAACACGTCTCCAAGGGGGGGGCAAACGTTCGGCCGTTTTTTTTTTTTTGTGTGTGTGTCCGGGAACGGACGACCGAACGCGTCTCCAAGGCGGGGCAAACGTTTGGCCGTTGGGGTTTGGCAGATCGTCCGGACCCAAACGCTGGCTACCGTGCTCACAGATGCTCCCCCCCCACCCCCCCGAAAAGAAAAGAAGCCTCGACCAGCAAAGCCGAGGGGTCATGCATGCCGCAAAGAAAAGAGCGGCCGCAGGTGAGTGGACCCAAGAGTAAGCCGCCACCACGATGTTTCCAAGTGTGGGGGGAGATTATTTTGGCGCCCAGCCACAAGGCTAGGACGGATGGGGAATGAAGGCCAGGAAATTAGTTATACCACCAATACTTCGCACAGCCATTTTTCTCCCGATGCAGCTGTTAACATGCCACAAGTTCTGCGGGGCGGCCTACTGGGGCAAAATGGCTGGCGACACCAGCCAAATGGACGGCCTCGCTGTTATGTTTTTTCTTTTGTCACGTAGGGTTTTTCCAGCCTCTGGAAAAAGAGGCTCGGAAGTAGTGGTGGTTTTAAACCACCAGTACATCCAGCTATCGGCCGAGGGCCCTTTTCAGAGGCCGCCGCTGCCGATTCAATTTATCTACGGCGCTGGGCCTCCGAAATTTTTGCAGGCGACGAGTTTTCTTCTTAGCAAGGCTGGGGCCATGTACTGGCGGTTCAAAGGGCTTCACCGTGTGACCCTGGGGAGGCGATAAATATTGAAAAGGGAACCATCGGGTGGAAAGCCTGAGGCGGAGTGAAGAGTAAGGTAAAAAAATACTGAAAATGTGTGGAGGGGTTGGCAACTTGGCACGGAGACGCTGGCAATCCGAAAAATATCCAGTGGAAAGACACAAGCAAAGGAAGAGAATGAGAGGAATGAAAGATCATCAATAAATCAGGGCTGTAATTTTTTTTATTTTTTTTAATTATTTTTTATTACTATTATTTTTTAAGGGCTGTAAATTTGAACATGAGGGGAATCTGTAGCAAGAAAAAGAAAAGATGAGGGCGCGGTTCCCATCCCAACAAGTGATGCTCCCCACCAATAGACTGGAACCTGTGGTTTTCCAAAAACAAAAAGGGATGAAGAGAAAAGGAGCAAGGCACTTGGATTGGCAATACAGAAAAAGAAAAGGGGGAGAGGGGGGGGGGCTAATTTGATAACTACTATATAATGAATAAAAGTAAATGGAAAAGACAAATGGCAGTAAGGACTTCGATTGCTCACCTCTTAAACAAGGGAATCTTGCAAAATGGTGAATAAATAAAATAAAGAGAGCCAATGTCAGCAAAAGGTTAACACTCTCCATAGTTGGGTTTCAGAAAATGAAAAACTGAACCAAGTGAAAAAAGAAATAGAAAAGACTGCAAAAAGAAAAAGAAAAAAGAGTGGTAAAGACTGTAAAGTCCAAATATAAAACACCTCCTTTGGCAAACTACCAGGTAGTTGGTTGGGATTCATTTTTATTTTTATTTTTTTAATATATATTTTTTCGAATTTGAATAGTACGGTTTCTGAGCTTCTCAGAATTTGTCCGAGTTCATTCGCCGTGCTGCTTTAGGAATTTTCGAACAGCACCACTAGCACAAGAGGGTGTGTTTTGTAAAAAAAAAAAAAAAAAAAAAAAAACTAAGCTCATAAATATTATTGAATTTTCTACAAGCAGTTTGTTCCTTGAGGATTCCTAGGATCTCCTTGTGAGGCAGTGGAGATGAACATTCGGTAATGTCGCCTTCGATAACCCAAGTCGTGCTCTTGATGGTTCGGTCGATAGACTCTATACCGTCTGGAGACTTGCTTTCAACCCATTGTGATAGTGCGCGGTGTACTTGTATTTTATGGTTGCCCGAACTTGACTGACTGTTTTTTTTGTTTTTTTTGGTTGCAAAAGGAAGAACTTTAACTTGACGGACTTTGGCGATCCGCCACGCAAAAAAGTGTAGGAATTCATGCGTCTCTGAAGTGTTGGATGTAAAGTGGCATCCAAAACGTCTTTGAAATCTCGAAAGGATCTCGTCTTATGGTAGGTCGCAAAGCGCAGTGATTCGGTCCCCGTGGACCTGCTGGACACGAAGTGGCAGGTGCTGCCCCCACCAATAGATGGCGCCTCCAATCGCGCAGCCACTTAGGGAGGCTGCTCATATCACCTCCCTAAGTGCTGTCCAGGACTCGGAAGTTCCATTTAAAAAATAAAATAAAATGAAAACTTGAAAAGTGGTGGCCAAACCTGTCTCAAAATCTATTGTGTGTATTCTATTTAGAATCTCAAAAGAATCTAACAGTCCAAAAGATTATAAAAATATCAGTACACTTTGGTGCAATCAGACTCAACTTATTCACACTTTTTATGCACGTGAACAGCAGCACAACAAACTGGCGACATGCGCCCACACAGTACTCAGAGATATGGCTTCCAGGTAAGTTCACTTCCACTGGCTATGGCGACTGAGCGCCCAACATCCCACTGTTCACACACCCTGGATCACCCTGGATATCCCACACGCATCACTCGGAACATGCACCAACATCCCACTGTTCACACACCCTGGATCACCCTGGATATCCCACACGCATCACTCGGAACATGCACGCAACTCACACGCATACTACTACAGCTATGGCAGCGCTCGCTGCCTCTACCCTATCGCTATGCTACACTTCTCTGCCCACTTCGACTTCGGGCCTACTGCAGACCTTCTCGCATAAGACGCTGAGGCAGCACTTCCGCATGGCTTCCGCAGGAATGAATGAATGGCTGTGCGCAGCCTCTTGATTTATACTTCCGTGACTCGTTGGTCTGCCCTGTTTCCCTGGCCCACGGTGTGCACAGTCCCAGACGGTACTTGCTTGACTGGACCGGACTAACTGGACTGGGACTGCTGACTCTGCGTGGTGGACCTCCACCACTTGCCCACTTGCCTAGACCTACAGTGGGCCGACTTCCGAAAGGCCACTTCTAGAAACCTCTATCTGGCCTTTCGGTACTGTAGCAGCTACGACTCTGCCCTTTCAGGTAGGTAGCAGCTACGACTTTGACCCTTTGGACAGTCTACAGCTACGACCTCTGGACTGTCTAGACTCCTACCCGACATGTCTACAGTTCGAATCCCTCATACCCTGTAGCCTATGAGATCCTACCTACCACTGGCAGCCCTGCAGGTCGCAGGCTCAAATCTACGGGTGGACACAGGTACTGTACACAGGTAGGGTGGGGAACTAGGGATCGAGCCCTGGAATCTGCATCAGCTACTGCGAATTGGTGAATACCGTTTCACTCGCGCCGGCCTAAATTCGAGGTCCTCCGAGAATGTTTCAGTCCAAGACGGGACCTTCACCCTTTTTGTCCCACTCATAAGCGTGAACTATGTCTTGAGCTGTTTCTAGAAGTTCAGATCTAGTAAACCACCGGTCGTCTTCAGGTTCCTGATAAGCAAATCGGACTTTATACTGTTTCTGGGGACGACCTCTACCTCCTGTTCTAAACACATCTTCACCTACAATGCCGTCAATGTCATACCTCCCATCCATGTTAGGTGGGATCATGGATCGTCTAAATGGGAATTGATCACTCGCTGTACATGCCAACAACTTTGACTCATGGAAAGCTGGATAGGTGTGGAGGTGTAGTGGAAGCTCCACGGTGTAGGACGGACCATCCTCGCCACCTTTGACTTTTAGAACTGGCCATGGCCCTCTATATGTAGGCAGTGACTTTTGTGAGATGTTCTCCTCAGGAGCAAACTCTTTAGCGCTGACCCAAACTAAGTCGCCTACTTGGAACTATGAGGGGCGACGATGTTTGTTGGCTTGCTCTATCATCCTATGCTGGGCCTTCCTGAGGTTCTCTACAACGGTAGCTAGTTCTTTCTCGTGCTGTATAGCAAACTCCCTAGTATCGGGCGGTAGCCTATGGATCTGATCCCGGTTAAGTCCTTCAAATGGTCTGCGCGGTCTGAAGGACTTGTGCAGTTTGTTGGGAGTGCGGCACGTAGACAGATGCACACTATTGTTGTAAGCACTGGCTACCTTGGGAAGCATCTCGTCCCAGTCAACTTGATCTGGTCTAATGTACATTCTCAGAACTTGCTGCAGGATTTTATTCATCTGTTCAGTCTGACCGTTGGTCTCTGGATGACAGCCAGATGACATTAACAACTTGAGCCGTAGACTTTCATCAACTCCTGCCAGTTCTGACTCGTGAACTGGGTGTCTCTATCACTGACTATGGACAATGGGACCCCGTGCTCACTGACCCAATGATAAAAAAACTTATGAATGACTAACTCTGTTTGCGCCTCTGAAGGCAAAGGAACAAAAATAGCATACTTACTAAATCTATCGACTATCACCATGACTTGGCTCTGGCCATGTCTACTCTTGACGCCCGCGTCCATGAAGTCGATGGATACCGAATCTCCGGGCTGATCAGGGATAGGTAAGGGTATGAGAAGGCCTAACGGGGCACGCGTAGTGGTCTTATTCCGCTGGCATACTTTGCAACTATGAACATACTCTATGCAGTCATTCTTCATACCCGGCCAAGTGTACGCGTGCATTAGATTGGCTAGAGTCTTCTGCCAACCGAAATGACCCTCTGTGTCGTGACATTCTCCTAAGATCAAACTGCGGATCTCTTCACTATTGGGAATGCACAATTGGTCAAATACATTAGTCTTTTCAAAGAGCAGGCCCTCAGTAGTGCGGTAATCTGGCTCGGTCTCAGGGGCCTCCTTTGCTTTCTTAAGAAGGTCACTATAGATGGGGTCATGTGCGTACGCTTCTCTGACCTTTTGCTGAAGGTCTTTCCCGATGTCCAGATAGTGAACTATCGCTCCAAAGTAGTCAGCTCTCCTACTCAGAGCGCCCGCAACCACATTATACTTCCCTTTGACTGGCTTGAGCTCGAAATCATACTGGTCTATTTCTGCGGCCCACCTAGTAAGCTTAGGTGTCATCTTGGCTTGCGTCTTCAACCATCTTAACGTTTCGTGGTCGGAATAGACTTTGAAGTGCCTCCCAAGCAAGTAGTGCTTCCAATGTTCTAATGCTTGCCTGAGAGCGTAGAGTTCCCTCTCATAGGTAGATGTCGCAACCTTCTCTGAAGGCATCGTGGCAGGTATGAACTCTACGGGCCTATACCCATTGCCATCGTCTTGCTGCAACACAGCACCTATGCTGTACTGACTAGCGTCCGTAGTAACGACAAAGGGTAAGGACGGGTCGGCTACCTTAAGGACTGGATACTCTATTAATGCCTGCTTTAACTTCTTCATAGCAGACTTGCAGTCCTTGTCCCACTTCTAGATAGTCTCTTTCCTGAGCAGACTGCGAAGGGGCGCAACGATAGTGGAGAAGTTCCTCACGAACTTCCTATAGTAGTGAGCTAAGCCCAAGAACGAACGCAACTCTGTTAGCGTACGCGGCGTGGGCCAATCTCGAATCGCTGCGATTTTACAGTCTTCTGGCTTAACGCCGTCTCCGTCTAAGACGTGGCCTAAATATAAAACTTGGGTCTTCGCCCAATCGCACTTCTTTGCATTGATCTTGAAGTTAGCTTCTCTCAGCTTCTCCAAGACCTGCCTGAGATGACCTTGATGTTCTTGGAGGGTCTTGCTAAACACTAAAATATCATCTAAGTAGACAACAACAAATCTATCTAACCATGGCCTAAACAAGTCGTTCATACAGCGCTGGAACGTCGCTGGCGCATTGGTTAGTCCAAAGGGCATCACTATGAACTCATAGTGCCCATATCTAGTCCGGAAGGCTGTCTTATATTGATCATCAGGATGCACCTCTATCTGATAGTATCCGGACTTCAAATCTATCTTGGAGAAGTACTTTGCCCCCTGCACTCGATCCAAGAGATCGTCTATCCTAGGCAGTGGCTCAACATTCTTCACTGTAACAGCATTCAGACCCCTATAGTCTATACACATCCTCAACTCTCCCTGCTTTTTGGGGACAAAGAGAACAGGCGCTCCAAAAGGAGACGAACTGGGCCTAATCCAACCCTTCTCAAGGAGCTCGTCTAATTGCTTGCGAAGCTCCTCCCGCGGGGACATCCTATACACGGCTCCTTTGGGAGTTCTGCTGCCAGGCTCAATGTCAATGCGGTGCTGGATAGGCCGCGGTACTACTCCTGTCGGCAGCTCAGTTAAATCTTTAAACTCCTCCAGCAGCTTCGCAATCGCATGGTCTATACGTGCCTCTTCCTTAGGCTCAGTAATTGGCCTAACATAGGCCACAAAGACCTGCTCCTCTAGCTGCTCCTTTTTGACTAGCCTTGCAAACGCAGGAGCACTAAGGCAGCAATGCGCCAGGGGGTTGTCTACCCCTGACACATGGAACAGACGGGCAGTCTTGACACCGCCTGACGGGCTAGGGAGCCTACACTCGTGCTCTCTCAAGTGGAGTGTGGCCCATGCTGCTTCTCCCCAGTCCATACCTAGGACTACGTCAAACGAGAGGCTGTCCTCTACGAGGAGAGTCAGGGAATGCAGAACCTTCTCCACTTTCCCATCCTTTTCTAGGCGGAAATACACCTGGACTCCCTCTACGTATTCCTCTACCCGCATGGTGCGGTTGTCTGCGAGGATACTTACTATAGGGTCTGCTAATCTTTGGACCTTTAACTGCAACCTCAACTTCTGTAGCGCCTTCCTACTAATATAACTACGAGTGGCTCCACTATCCACTAAGGTGCCTGCTCGTCCTCTAAATATTTCTGTATCTACTAATATAAGCTGCCCTTTATTCTCCTTCTTCATCTTGGCCCAGGCGGGCATCCTCTCCTTCAATTCTTCAGCCACGCCTGTGAGGGAGGTGTCTAGAGAGACTCTTACACAAGCAGTCTCTGGACAACGATCTAGACACCGGCCTGCAACCTCTGCCATAGGCACATGTGGTGTGGGAGTCTCTTGCTGGCTAGCGCTATGTTCCCCACATGGCCTAATGGTAGGGGCAGTTGCTACCCCTACCGGCGGCTGCCTTTTGGCCCTTGAGCAGTCGTCCGGGTCTCTGTATACTTAGGACAATATTTAATGATATGGCCCGGGTCACCGCAGTAAATGCACTGGCCCCGGTCCAGACGCTGTTGCCATAAGCCCTGGTCCAGACCCAAACTTTCCCAAGGCCTACCCTGAGGTAGCCCTGGGTGCATCCACCTACACTATAGGGAGACCTATTCCTAGGACGGTTTGCGGGGGACCTTGACCCCTTCCTCCCGCTTGGCGGTTTCCTCCTCTACCGCCAACCCCCTGATCACCCTGAAACCGGCTCCCTGAGGCCCGGCCCCCTTGGCCCTGGCCTCGTCCTCCTCCTTGCGGCCTCCCTCCAGCCGCGACAGCTGCGTAAGTTCTCCCCTGACTCGCACCGCTGTCCTCATCCTCTAACCCCCATTCAATCTGTTCGTAGGGGATCTCGTCGACGCTACCTTCGTCTAAGGTCAGGTCAAGACTATCCTTAGTCTTAACTTGCCCTGAGATAGTGCAGCCTTTCCACTGCTTCCCTCTGCCTACGTCTTTGTGCCAGAATGTAGAAATTGACACCGACTTTGCCTCAAAAGCCACCACTTCACGGCTAAGGGAATCATACGTGGTGGCAGGATCGTCGCTCTTTGCGAAGAAATGCCCTCGAAAGGCTTCAGGCAAAGCCCGATAGAAGAGGCCGACCAACTGGGTGTCTATGACCCCGTGGTCAAGTACAGCCACTAATTCGTCCATGGTGCTCTTAAGTGCCTTGGCGCTCTTCCACTTACGAGAATGGATTGTTTGGAGTTTATCTGAGGCTTTGACACTACGAGCGACATCAGCAAATCGCTCGCGCAGCAATTTCATAAACTCGGCGAGGGGGGTGAATGTGGAGTACGCAACTGCATCTTCATTGCAGTTGGCAGCGCGGACTAGGGACCTCGTGAAACTGGCGGCTTCATCTCTAAGCGCATGAATCGCAATCAACACGTGCTGATCTGGGGAGACCTGTTGCAGATGCACATAGGTCTTGACATTGGCCTCCCAATTGTCAAAGTTTTCTTCCCTCTTTCCACTGTAGGAATCGGGGAACTTAACTTTGACTGGCTCCCTACGAGGACGTGCCTCTCCTTCCTTGGGAGCTGTCGCCTTGACACCTTTAATGGCGCCAACGCAGAATCGTTCGGTCTTCTCGAGGCGATGGTTCACCTCGGCCCCAACTGCGCCTACCAGTTCACGGGCAAAATCTCGAAACCCCATTCGCATCGAGCGCACGGCCATATCCTGACTTCGACTAAACTCATATTGTCGTTCCTGTACTCGCGCCAAACGCTCAACACTCTGGGCAATGATCTATACCTTTTGTTGGAGGTCTACCTGAGGGGTCAATTGTAGAGTCATTTTTTGCACCTCCTCTAGATCTTTGACCGCTTCACTCGCCGCGTCCACCCTCTTCTTCTTCTGCCTCATCATCCTTAACTTCCATTCCATCCTCTTCTCATCTTCCATCACCTGCCGCTTCTGAGCATCTCCTTCTGCTTCCCACTCCTTCATAGCGGCTTCCTGCTCATCCTTGGGGATGTACATGGCTACCTCTTCTTCTTCCCCCAAGGATAAGTTGGCGACCCATTCTGAGATCCTCTTCTCCATCTCCTCGCTCTTGTTGCCACTGTACTGCCCTCGTTGCTCTCTTCTTCTCCAGTGGCTGATCATCTTCCTCCTCTTCTTCTTCCACCTCCTTCAGCTTCGCTTCTTCTTCTTTCTTCAACCTTTCCTTCTCCCTGGCCATCTCCTCCTCTATCTTTTTCAACTTTGCCGCCTGCTCCTCCTGTAGGGCCTTTTTCTTGGCTTCTTTCTTCTCTTTCCTTTCCCTCAGAATGACGGCCATCTTCTCCTCCTCTTCCTTGGTGTAAGGTGTAGTGGAGGTGCCGCCCCGGGTTCCTACTCTACACGTGAGCGTGGGCCAAAACCCCAGGGGGAAGAGGAGACACCAAAGGGTCCATCACAAGGAGAACCCAACAAGTAACCCGTACATCGGATAGTCATCCATGGTGTTATCAGGTGCACGACAAGGAGTCCCACTCCTTACCACTTAGACCTACCCGGACACTGACCCACTGACTGACTCTCTAAGGACCATAGGGTGGAACCCTGTCAACTATGGCCACTAATTTGGACCTACTCTAAGGCTGTCACTACCGAACCAACAGCTGATCTGGAGGCATTTAAGGAGATCCCCCAAACTCGTAAGAATTCTTTAACGTCGTTGACAGGACGACTTGATCAGCTTGGTTCTTACCTGTGCTTTCAGCCCACAACTCAGCCTTTCCGGCCTACTGTGCTACACCGAGCAGCCCGCCGGTCTGTACCGGTCCTTGGGAGGGTTCGTATCCCCCGGGACAGTCGAGTCGTCAGACACAGATCCTCAGCCTTACTTGGTCCGGTAGGGGAGTGGTTCGAACAGACCCTCAACACTTAAAGACTGCCTGGTGTGTCAGCCTTAGCTGCCGTTCAGGCCCACTGAGTCCTACCAACCGTTTCCAGCCGGTCAGCACCGGTCCTTGGGAGGGTTAGGCCCCCCTGGAAAGTTGGATCAGCCACAGTCTCAGCCCTACAAGGTCAGACTAAGGTTTCGTCATCCAGACCTATCCTTCATGCACAGAGTACTATCACTTAGGACAGGAGAGACTCGATGCAGAAAGAGGAGACAGACAGACTCAGACTCAGCAAGTACTGTAGGGTGAGTGCACATCCATAGGGTGAGGGGTAGGCTAAGGGCTTGGCGAGATATTACCAACTCCAGCTTGGTCCAGGTCTTGGTCAACGGCGCCGGTCAACTCCTCGGTCAACACTGAGTCAACGCTGCAAGACCCCGATCAACACCTCGGTCAACCTTCCGGTCAACCCTCCGGTCAACTCTCCACCTCGGCTATGGCTGCCGGCACCTTCACCTTCACCGCCCTTGTCTCTTTCTTCCCCTACCTTCACCTTCTTCTTCCTTGCTGTCTCTCTCTTTTTTTTTTTTTTTTTCACCCTCGGCTATGTCTGTCTTCTTCTCCGATGTCCCTCCTTCCACACCTCTTCCTCTCTCTCTTTCCTCGGTCCCTCCTTCTCTGTCCTCCTTCGTCACTCTGTGGTACAGCTCCGCGGCTATGGCCGCTTTCTTCCTCCCTCGTACGTAACAGCCAATCTTGTATCGCTCATCTCTCTCTCTCTCTCTCTCTCTCTCTCTCTC
>BFEA01000387.1:630957-642325 GCA_003427395.1 Chara braunii | reverse complement strand
ACAAGTGGTCTGAAAATTGAGGCCTCCGTTAACCGTCTCTCGCTTGTATCCACAATTACAAACCACAATTACAAATTTGTTCGACAACTAATGCGCATGCTCCTGTGCCATCATAGAAAATATCATCATTATCGATCAAAATAAGGCAGACCTTGAAGATAGGTTTTATATTCAATTAGTTTTTCAGTACCTCTATGAAGTAAACCAATTTGTGTTTGGTTTGGGTAGAGTTCAACCACGCCACGAATTCGAGAAGTACTAATAAGAAGAGCAAGCCCGATAGCAGATTCTGCAGCAGCTACGATTACTACGAAGAAAGCAAATTGCAATGAACCTCTTAGTTCAACACCAGTGAGCGCACATATTCATACCACATGCATGTATGAGATCACACGAAGTTCACACTGGAGACCAGAGAGATTAAGACCAGGTAACGCAGCTTATGAATTCCAACAAGTTATAACAAGAGCAATAAGAGTTCAGGTCACCAGCGGTCATCAGCGCCAACCAAAAGGTAACGAGTAACCAGCATAAGCTCTCAGGTAAGTATCTCTTCCCCACTGCTCTCCTCTTTTATGTATCTCTCCTCCTTGCTGGTCTTCTCCCTAGCTATGTCCTCGCTGTGTCTTCTCTCCCTACATGCGTGCACACTCACGAACTTCTACTCAAGGCTCTACTCTGAATACACCCACTGATATGTCTACTAACCATCTAAAGTCTACTACTAACACTCTGCACTGGCGCAGCTATGGCTGCCTTCTCCCTGCCAGCGCAATCTTCTTCCCCTCTCTCTCTCTCTCTTAGCGCAGCACTCTGGCTTCAGCGCTCTACCCCTCACTACAGCGCACAAGTGGACCAGCACTTCACACTTCTTGCGAATGAGCAATCTGCCCGACTGGGAGGCTGGGCAGTCCTTTTGTAGGCTTGGATTGCACTTCAACTCGTGCCAACCTCTGCTGTTGGGGCCTGACTGGTTCCGGTACTACATCCCCACGGCCTGTCCGCTTTCGAATGTCAAGGCCTGGAACCTTCCCGAATTTCCATAGGTCTGCTGCTGCTTGGGCCTTTTGAGTCATGACTTTTCGATTTTAGCATATGGTTTCGACTGTGGATTGTGACTCCTGCCTCTGAGACACGACTCTTGCCTATGGGGGGACTGGCCTTTCACTCATGGATGTGACTCTTCAATATGACTTTTCATTATGAGACGTGACTTTTGCCCCTGAGATGTGACTTTTTGCTGCGTGCCTGTTGGACTGGACTGCTGAGGTACCCGACTGTGACCTTTCTAAATTTGACAATTTGACTAATTCGGCCTTTCTTGGCCAGGGCCTCTGACCCTGTGACCCGAATTTGGGGCCTGTATCGTGGAAGGCCTTTCAAAATAATTGAATTATAATTCACCCATCATATCATTTAAAATTCAAAGAAACAAATAATGCTAAGAACAAATGACATTAACATTGACATGTTTTCTCTATTTAGAAAGATTTATGAAATACAGGGAAAAAAAATATCATTGAGAAGGGCAAAATGTTAATAATTTTACTAAATCTAGAATCCGATATTTGTATTTATCCCCATTGTCCCCGATAGTCGGAATCAAACTAGTACAAGTAAACTTCACGCCTCACGGTGATCCACATTTTGGTAATCGTTCACTTACTTAAAAGTTAATACTTCCAGCCAATATATGTACGAATGCAAGAATATGAGTGTGAACGATATACAGAAAACCAAGTTGCGAAATCACACAGATGTCCAGGTAGTCGTATCCAAGCAGAGATTACAAAATGCACCGAGAAACCATCCATATAGAGCAATACAATGAAGTAATGAGCCAATATTCAAGCTCGTAGGCCACACCAACACAGTATCCAAAGTCGCTCCTCTCTGTCTGGCGCCCAGCGCCCAACCTACTCTGCCCGACTATCCTACCTACAGCTGGTTCACGCAACAGGCTCACTTTGACTCTCGGAGACCAATGTACATGACTGTCAACTCCATAGCCGACCTCTCTTCATGCACTAGGTACGTATCTCGTCACCCTCAATCAGACCTTGATTACCCCACACTGCGCCTCCTTCCCTGAAGACAACCAGATCGCTCACTATACCCCCTTGCGCCCAACAGCCCGGCTATGGCCGCCTGCGTCCCGCTGCCCTGCAGCGTCCCACTTCACCACTACACGCCCCGTCAGCGCCCTTGGCAGCAGTGCAGCATCAAGCGATAGCGCAGCAACACTTCCGCATTGCCTGCACTGGCCAGCATGCCTGGCCTGGGCTGCTCCCTTCCTTTTGTGGAAGTGGCAGCCTCCTGGATGCTGTGTGTGGCCTGGCTGGAAGCTTCCAGTAGCTTCCGGTTGGTGCTCAGACCCTGCGCCCAGGCCCGAGACTACAGTTGAGGGCCTGGGCCCTTTTCAGTTGGGCATGGCCTGAGTCTCCGGACTTGGGCTGTTTGCTGCATCTGTGCAGGGCTCCAGGCAGGTGTGCCGGCGGTACTGCTTTTGAAAAAGGCCGATGGCCTGCTTCCCAATGATTCGGCCCTGCTTTGTGTGTATGTGCCCAGGCGCAACTGTCAAGGCCTGGGCCAACGGTATGACGCAGCTTTGTGAGGCTCACCCGTCTACCCAACCAACTGGCGTGCTGCGAGAGCCTGAATACCCACATATGGAAATGTGGAATTTTGCCTCTGGTGAATATTCACGCCCGCCTTCACTTAGGGCGGGCACTTGGCTTGCTGGGGGCCTTAGCCCAGATCATGTGATGTCTGATAGGGCCCCTTGAGGGCTTGTTCCTCGCATTCCATCCCCCTTAGCTTCGAAAGTTCGCTGAGATGCTTCATGCTGGTGCCTTCCCCTTCAGTTTCTTCTCATAATCTGCCACGATCTGAGGAGCTTTTTTAACAAGTTCCTCCCTTGAAATCCATCGATCTTCCTTCGGATCAGTATGATGCCTGAAATGTACTCTGTACTCCCTTGCAGGTTTAGGAGGTCTTCCCCTGCCAGGTGGCTTGGGAAAAGGCGTGTCTCTGTGATCCAGGATGTCGTCGATGTCCACGTGGCCATCCATGGTTGGGGGCAGCATTGATCTCTGTGATGGGAACTGTGTTGTCTCTGCGAATGGTGCAAGTTTGGAGGAGTGAAAAGAAGGGTAAGTGCGTAGGTGACCAGGGATATGAATGACGTTCGAGGAACCATCCAAATCATTCCCCACAATGTGTAGGACTTACCAGGGACCGAAATACTGGGGCATTAGTTTCCTAGAGATGCCAAACTATTGTCCCAACTCACTAGCCTTGACCCAGACACGTTCCCCTACCTGAAATGTGGACTGTCGGTGACGCTTGTTCTCATAAGCAATCATAGCTTCCTGAGATTTCTTGATGTGTTCGACAGTCTGCTGCAACAATTTCTCATACTGGACACCGAATTCAATGGTTCCAGGAGTTGCAGCAGTTCGGTTTTCAGGCAGGAGGAAGTCTAGAGCAGATCTAGGCTTCCATCCCAGATGCAGCTGATTAGGACTGGCGCCGGTGGTGCTTTATACAACATTGTTGTACAGGCTGGCGATGAGAGGTAATTTCTCATCCCAGTCATACTGGTTGGGTTTGATGTAATGCCTCAGCAGATGCTGCACCACACGGTTCATCTGTTCAGCCTGCCCATTTGCTTCGGGATGATTCCCAGAAGTCATATGAAGCTGGCTGCCCATCTGTTCAGCAGCCTTCTTCCACATCTCACTACTTGTGAAACGCACATCTCTATCGCTAACGATTGTCTTTGACAGTCCAAAGTCACGCACCCAGTTGTCCATGAACAACTTAATTACGTGCTCAGTCCTGACCGTCTCCGGCATGGCAATTAGTCTAGCGTACTTAGTGAACCTATCAACTATGACGAAGATGTGCCTCTTGCCATTCTTGCTGGTCACGAGAGTATCCATGAAGTCCATGGAGATACTCTGCCCTGCCAGCAGGAATGGGTAGAGGCTTCAGTAACCCAAGCGGAGCTTGAGTCCGCGACTTATCCCGCTTACAGACCTGGCAGCTCTATACGTACTTCTTTGCATCGTCTAGCATGTTAGGCCACCAAAATTGTTGTACTGAGTTAGCACTAGTCTTCTTGTAGCCGAAATGTCCCGTTGCGTCATGGCACTCACTTAAAAATAAACTACGCAAAATTTCCCTAGATGGAACAACTAACCTTTGAACCCTGCCTTTTCAAGAAAGAGTAACCCATCTGCCATCAGAAACTCGTCAGTGGTGGCCTTATCTTTGGCCTGCAGTTTGTTGTTGATGTCCATCGTGATGGGGTCTTCCTTGTAGGCTTCCCCTAAAGATCGAGTCACGTCCTCAGATAAGCCAAACTCAGAAATCAGCGCACTCAGGTAATCTGTCCTTCTAGACAACACATTTGCAACCTTGTTGTACTCTCCTTTCACATAGTCTAGTTTGAAGTCATACTGATTTATGACTTCAATCCAGCGTTTGAGTGCATCGAAGAGAACAGGTTGTGTCTTGATCCACTTGAGAGTCTGATGGTCAGTTCTCAAGTAGAAGAACCTTCCTAACAGATAGTGCCTCCAGTGGACAAGTGCCTTGTAGAGAGCATAGAGTTCCCTCTCGTAGGTGGACTTTGCCAACTTCTTTGATGGCATCTTTTTGCTTATGTACTCGACCGGTCTCAACTTTTTCCCTTCCTACTGAGCCAGCACTACGCCAATGCCGTATTGGCTTGCGTTAGTGGTTGCAACAAATGGCCTTTGCGGGTTGGGTACCATGAGAACCTCATGGTGTGTGAGAGCATGCTTCAAACGCTTGAAAGTTGCCTCACACTCGTCGGTCTAGTCCCATGGTGTGTCAAGTCCAGTTAGATCAGTCAAGGGAGATGCGATTGTATTATAATTCTTTACGAAGTTGTGGTAATAACCACACATTTCCAAGAATGATCTGACCTCAGTCACAGACTGGGGTCGTGGCCAGTCACGTATGCTAGCCACCTTCACATCTTCGGGCCTAATCCCATCTGCGGATACTTCATGACCCAAGTGCAAGATTCGAGTGTGACCGAACTCGCATTTTTGTTTATCTTATACTTGTGCTGTCGAAGGAGTGAGAGGACTTTGTCTACATGCTGAGCATGCTCCTCGACAGTCTTACTAAAGATAAGTATATCGTCGAGGTACACGACGACGAACTTATCTAAGTAGTCATGGAAGATCCTATTCATGGCGTGCTGGAATGTACCCGGCGCATTGCAAAGGCCAAAGGGCATCACCACAAACTCGTACAGACCGTACCTGCTCTGGAATGAGGTTTTGTGTTGGTCCTTTGGTCTTATAGCAATCTAATGGTAGCCGGATTTTAAATCCATCTTGGTATAGTACTTACAACCCTGCACCCTATCCAATAGGTCGTCGATGCGTGGTAGAGGCTCTGCGTTCTTAATGGTGATGGCATTGAGGCCTCTATAATCAATGCACATCCTTAGTGTTCCACCTTTCTTTGGAACAAATAGGACTGGTGAGCCAAAAGGGGAAGTGCTAGGCTGAATCCAACCCTTTTCTGTGGGCTCTTTCAGTTGTTGACGAAGTTCGTCCAACTCGGCTGGAGCCATCCTATAGATTCTTCCCTTAGGTGTCTTACTACCTGGGATGATCTCTATGGCATGGACAATCTCCCTGTCTACGACTCCTGAGGGCTCCTCGAACAGATCAGGGTACTTGGCGACGATGGTCATCTCTAGGGGTGTTTTAACGACCTCCCCTTTCGTAGACACATAGATTAAGTACATACCTTCTTCCTGGTTTTGTTTATAATAATTGTAGAAAGCCGATGCGCACAAACACCCATGAGAGTCTATCAACCTACTAGCTTTATACTTAGCTAGTCTAACGGTCCTCCCATTGGGCAATACGTGCTTCAACACTTTCTTGTCCTAGTCAAGCTGGGGCTTGGCAACCTCGAGGTAGTACATGCCCAACAACATGTCGAAAGGCAACTCATCGCTCACTAGGAAAGATATCTTATGATTTAATTCTCCTCCTGGGTAGGAGAAAGTGCATACCACATCTTTAGCGTAGTCCTCCACCATCATGCGCTCTTTGTTGGCCAAAGTAGATGCTACCGGTCTACTAAGGCGCTGCACCTGGTCCTCTAGGCGCAATCTCTCAACGTAGTCGCGACTTATGAAGTTTCGTGTGGAGCCAATGTCTACGAAGGCGCCGCAACTTCCACAACGAAGTGCTCCCCTCTAGGACCTCTACTTAGTGCCACCCAGGACTCACGAGGATCCCTTGCCGACCACTCAGACACATCCAATGTACAGAGTATAGTTGGGTCTGGATGCGTCTGCGGGGTGACTGAGGAGTCGATAGCTTCGACCAACTCTTGAAACAGGGAGGGTACATCACCGCTTCAACGAGGGTAGATGCAGCTACATCTTCTACTGTCCCTAAGTGTTTCCCGAGTTGGAGCTCGTAGAGGGCCCAGTCTGGGAAGAAGGATACCCACCCTTATGAGGTAACTTCTGCGAGACCTTCGGGTTCTTGCACTTAAACTGCGTATGGTTGTACTCGCCGCAATTTATGCAAGCTCTCCGCGACCAACGGTCCCGCCACACATCCTGATCCAAACCAGCCCTTACCCAAGCAACTATTTTGTTTGGGTTGGCGGCTTGCCCCTGACTCCTCTGTTGACCGCCCTTGTTGCGGCCAACTACCTTAGTCTTAACCGTAGCGGTGAGGTTGCTACCCTCAACAATCTCCTCGCCGTCTAACTCTGATCCCTCCACAAGCTCAGAAACATCATCGATCTCAGTTTGATTCCCTTCGGAATCAACCATCATCAATCGACTACCTTTCTTCTTCCACTCTTGTGGAGCCTTCTTCTTTCTTCCATCCGTAGAAGGGGTTTGAGCACTACCCAGCGTAGCCTCTAAGTCTAGGGCCTTCTTGTTGAATGTCTCAAATGTGTGATACTCTCTACGAGCCTCACTGGCTAACAAGTTCTTGAAGTCTGTGGGAGGAGATCTCAAGAACGTGGTCAACAAAACCTATGGATTGTACTCCACTCCTGGGACGACAATCAGGCGTTCTACGGTTGTGGTAAGCTCTCTCACTGACTTGTACTTCCTAGCATCAAGCTTTAGTAACCCATCAGTGGCAATCTGTGCCTGCTGAGGGTTGTGCCATCGAGCCTCCACAAAGTCCATAAAACTCTCTAGGGTGTGGGTCTGTGCCCAATCACCCATGTTCCTGCCGAACCCCTTTAAAGCTACCAATCCATTAAGCCAGCGGGTTGCTGAACCCTCATCACTTCCTCTTATACCAATGTCCTCTTTGCCCTCACCCACACTGGAACCGTTCTCAACCACGTGTCGGGAACCTCGTCCTTTTTGTCTCATGAGAAGGTTGGAGGTGGTTTGAGGGGGGTCTTGGGGTACCAACGCAATTGCTGTCCTGCTGGCGGGACAGGTGGCGACTGTGGTGTAGCTCCAATCGCTGAACCAGAAGATGAAGAAGCAACAGTATGAGATAGGCCTGCTGCTGATGTACTACTTGGTGATGGTCCGGACTGAGCGACATAGGGGCCTGTCATCGTTGAGAATGGCAGTGATGGCAAGACTGCTGGCCTGATTCCTGGCTTGTGCATGGCGTTCAAGATCTGGTCCAAGGTGTCTTGGATTGTATCCAGTTTACTGTTCATGTATGCGTGCATGGACAGGATATGCTCGCCTTAAGAATCTTTTCATTATTGCTAAGGGTAGAGTCATTTAACCCCTCTAGTGCACCCTTGTCTTCCTCTTAACCCTCTAGTCTGACACTCCTATCTCTAATTTCTTTCTCTCTTTTAGTAGCCTGTTTTAAGTTCCTCCTAGCCTTAAGCGAATCCTCTCGACTTGCTGGAGCTCCATCTGCTCCCGGGTGCGTGGAGGCGGCGACTTAAACTGCGACCCGCCATCTGACTAGTGCCAGCTACTGACGTAGTGGAGATGGACTGTGAACTGGTCGTGTTGAGTGGCATGCCCAACATCTGACCAGAGGATTGTGCAGCAGAAGTGGATGAAGAAGTGGCCATAGCTATTGTGCTAGCTGCTGCTGCTGCTAACGCGCGTTCAACCGTTGTTACTGCCTCTCTCGCAGTCTCTAGATTACGGGCCCTTGCTTCGGCCCTAAGCCTTCTCTTGTCTCCATGTAGTAGAACCTGGAACACAACAGGTATCCTACCGGTGTCGGGCGGCCACGTCAGTTGGCCACCCGAAATGGGGCAATTTGAAAAGTCGATTGATCAGACAGTAGAAATTTAAGGGTTAGTGTTAAGGGACAAGCGGTAAAAAAACAGGGACCGTCTCTCGCTGACACTAACCCTACTTTTATGTAGATGAATATACTAATTTATCCCACCCTTGACACCCCTACCATCGACTTATTTTCCTCTTATTTCTATTCCCTCCATACCCGGTCGCCGACGTGTGCGTGGGTCTCCGCACGGTCAGTTTTGCGCGTCCGAATTGGGACGATTTTATTTATTTATTTGTATAAATAAATTTAAGAACGTGGTCGAAATAATTAATGATGAAAAGAAACTCAAAACTTGTGATCTTGAATGGTACTTTTCATTTTATTTTCCCCTGATTATGTACCCCCCCCGACGTTTGTCCCAATCTAAGCTATTTTGTTACCCCGCTTATGACCCCTGTTGCCCTGAATGCAAGTGACCGTTATTATTATTAATATTAATATTATTATTTTAATATAATTAAGAGTGCGGAGAGCGGGGTGCGGCGATTGACTATTTTGCGGTGTATGGACCTGCTCTTACGGGTTTTTTCTAAGTGAGGGTTTTTCTAGTCGTCATCGGGCCTCACTTGACCGTTGTGGTATGGGCTCCGGTCCGGGACCACGACGGTCACCAGTCCGGCGCAGGTACGGTTCACGGATGCGGTTCGTCGGTGTGGTTTCTTAGTACAGTTCATTGGCACGGTGCATTGGTACTTGGTGTGGATCACGGTGGGGTTCATTTTGATGGTCCGTTGCAACAGGTCCAACCCACTCTTGTCAAGCCTCGGTTGGAGATGCATACCTGGATCAGATTACTGCGGACTGTGTGGATGGAACAACCACTGGGCCAAGGACATTTGCGGTACCGGGACTGCAGTGGACTGTGCTGCGGCCACCGGCCCTGTATTGACATTGGGACTGCAGCGGGCGGGGACTGCTGGTATGGCGGTTGTGCCAGGCCTGGATCTGCACCACAAGAATTGTTGTTGGACCTGTTTTTGGACCTACTGGTACCAGACCAGAGGTCTGTACACCGGGCTTGGATCTACAGTCTCGGCCAACAGCTGGTACCGGGGCAGCCGTTGGTGCTGCCCCAGCGGTCGGTACAGCTTCCTTTTTGGGCATGGGCCTGCCCGTGCGGGTGTCAGCTCGGCTGGCAGCTATACAAATAAGGGTTTTGACTTTGGGAAGGGACCGCGCGCATGGCGTACGTTGCCCATGGGGAAGGGAAGAGAACGAAGCATGGAGGACGCGAGAGGGGGAGATGCGCATTAGGGAGATGACGGTGCGCAAGGTGTGCGCCACCCACCAGGGTGGCGCCAAGAGAGACAGCGAGAGAGGACTGCGGGCAGAGAGAGACAGCGAGAAAAAGAGACTGCGAGAGAGAGAGACTGCACAGTGAGAGAGAGAGGGTGCGCAGTGAGAGAGAGAGAGTGCACAATGAGAGAGAGAGTGTGTGCAGTGAGAGAGAGAGAGTGCACAGTAAGAGAGAGAGAGCGCAGTGAGAGAGAGAGAGAGTGCGCAGTGAGAGAGAGAGGGAGAGTGCACAGTGAGAGAGAGAGAGAGTGCACAGTAAGAGAGAGAGAGCGCAGTGAGAGAGAGAGAGAGTGCGCAGTGAGAGAGAGAGAGAGAGTGCACAGTGAGAGAGAGAGAGAGTGCACAGTAAGAGAGAGAGAGCGCAGTGAGAGAGAGAGAGAGCGCACAGTGAGAGAGAAAGAGAGTTATGAGGCAGACAGAGTGAGGAAGAGAGTGCACCCGTGTGATGGCGAGGAAGTAAGACTGTGTGAGAGCGTGAAAAGAGAGAGACTGTCGAGACCACTGAAGGGTATGGCAGCGTATCTGACTGAATTCCCGCTGAATATTCACCCGAAACTGAGGGTATTAGTCTGAGTCAGTCTGCTGAAATTTGAACTTATGGCTATTATTATTATTATTTATCATCCATATGCTCTTGTGACCTAAACTCACTTAGAAAGGGGGTTGCCTGTGCGTGTACTGTCATGCAAGTCCAGATTAAGTACAGATTTACGCATGAATCTGGCCATGCCTGTACATTGGATTCATTGAAGACTTGCACTGTTGCACATGAAAGGGGCAGCGCCGACATCCAATAAAAAAAAAAGCTGATGTATAGTTCCTTGGTCCAGCTGAAGATTCATTGTATTTTCCCTCTGGTGATTAATTGGAAAAATCCCGTTTTGCATGAGAAAAACAAGAATATGGTAGTGCATCTTTCCTACTCCTATCTGAAGATCCACTCCTGTCTTCATCATTTGGTGAACAATCGAGGAGGTTGCAGCGTGCATAAAACAAGAAGTTAGCCACTGTATCTTTCCATGTTCTAGCACCAGATTCAACCTCATAGCTTCATTGATGAGTAAAAGGGGCACGACCCTCTGCGGACCGCAGGCAAGAAAAATGGCAGTGTCCGAGGCAAGCCGTAGTGTCCAACAGATAAAGAATATGGCGGTGTATCTTTCCGTGCTCCAGGAGAAGATGCATTTCAGTTTTCCCTTATTTAGTAGGTAATTAAGCAAAGTCCAAGTGAGCTCAACTGCAGGTTCTGAACAATGCGTGCACCTGGTCTTTAATGCGGTCAGATATCAGCGCTCACGGGCAAAACCTGAACCGGAGCACTACGCCAGAGAGTGGTCGAGAGACAAGGGGGAGAGGACGGTACGTGAACACAACCGTTAACTTGTGAAGATCGGGTACTTCGGAAGTGACTAAGAGAGACTGCGGCCTTCGTTAATCCCCTTTCTATTTTTTTTTTTATTTTTTTTTTTAAACAGGGTCTTGTGGTCCTGACTCCTTCCATTCTGGTGAGTGACAGTCCGGTTCCTATTCCACCGGCAAGTCAGAAAACAGTACATCACATCGGATCAACTCACGCTTCCTCCCGTTCGGCCGGAGAACCCCTGAACAGCATTGATTGCTCCACTTTGCGTGAAGGATTGACTGTCAGTTTGCCAAGCGACTCACTTCCCTCTCAGACCAAAATTCATCGGTCTGCCAGATATGACTATTATATCTAGGATGAGTTCCTCCCTTGTTGTTGCCGGCCCCTACTGTCACCTTGACCCATC
>BFEA01000387.1:619899-630362 GCA_003427395.1 Chara braunii | reverse complement strand
GTGGGACCAGTGGGCCCCAGTTAGTCTCGGACGTCTCGCCTCCATCATCCCTCTTTTTTAGCTCAACTGGTCCATCCTGTCTTGTAACGGCCGAACAATGTACCGTGGGTGGTGGACCATGCCTTTAGYGTCTTTTGCYGCTTCGACCCCTGAATTCCCTTCGATCCCAACCTTTAAGTTATAGCTGGTACCTCTGGTGGTGTCTGTTGCCGCCCGGCCCTGCCCTTGGTTGAGTTGTGCCAGTCATTCCGACGCTTCCGTTTTTCTCTGTTCTCCGCCCCTTTGCCATCAATCGGMCCGTTTCTTCTTGGASATGTCGGAATAGAGTCCTTCTGTTTTTGTTGATCTGGGATGTCAGTCYTGAGGAGGATTTGGATTGGTGGTTCGGGGGGAGGGGATGTTACAGCGGGGGACACATGGTGTTGATGTTKTGTCTCAGTGTCTTTATCAGAGTTAGTAGGGTCATTTCTGTGGGAACGTGTGTGGGGCCAGTGGTTGACTGTCTTTTAATTCCAGTTGTTGAAAAGCAGATTCTCCCCCTCTAGTTTTGCCATTTTTTCYCCCATTAGCCATTTTTGGATAAACTTTTTGCGTCTCTGTTCTCTTTTTTCTGGTTGCGGGATCTCTYGTTGTGTTTTTTGTTCTCTGTACCAACGTGCTCTTATTTCGGTTTKGATTATATTGTTTATCTCTGTCCTCTTTTCTTCTATGCTTAATGTCTGACCTTCCAAGGTTCCCTTGCACCTCGCTTTCCAAATTACCCAGAGTGTTGCACGTCTCCATAATTCTGCCACAGCCTCCGTTCCCTCCTCTAGGTTCTCGTTTTCGTATCTTCCTGATAGAAGGTAAAGAGGGTTGGAAGGGAATTCGTGGTCTGTTAATTTGGTCCAGATTTCTTTTGTTTCTTTCCACAGTTCCTGAGCTCGTTGGCAGAGGATCAGACAATGTACCAATGATTCCTCCAAGTTATMGCTACAGACTTTGCATTGAGCATTTGACTGTTGTGGGTCCACTTGTTTTCTTCTTTTTGCCAGCCAWTGGTTGACWGGTAGTGCCCAGTATAATATGAGCCATTGTAGGCCTCTGATTTTTGCCGGTCTTATGCTCATATACTGTTTCCATGGGATATTCGTTGTCCATCCCGCTTCTTCATCCATGTTTCTTTTCCACCTGTCTGAGATTATTGGGAGTGGATTTTTTGTCYGATTGCGTAGTTTGTATCCTATTTTGACCTCGTATTTATATATTGGGGTCAGCTTCTTGGCTCTTCCTGAGGYACTGGGTACCATCCATCCCCATTCTGCTGGGTCTACCTCCAACTCTTTAATATCCAGGTCYGGTCTGAACAGTCTTATATTGTTTATATCTGATTGGTTGGCTTGACTGTGTTTGGAGCTTTTTTTGACTGTGCAGGCTCTTGTTCTTTTGAGTTTTTCCAGTTCTCTCACTTTCGCTGGTTCCAAAGTCTTGCCTATTTTTACCCATGATTTGTGTACTTCCTCCAGTTCGTATGAGGCGAATTCGGCCTTCCCTTCTTCTTCGTTCAGTATTTTGATTAGTTTGAAGGCTATCTTTGGGGTGTCTGGGTCCTTTGCTGTTGCCCAGTCTCCTACTTCCCATTTGGTTTTATTCTTGAGAAGTCGTAGCCAGTTTAGTGGGATACTTTCTAATATCTTTTCCAATTGTTCTTTTAGATTATGGACCCCCTTGAGTTGGTTTCTGAGTTCTTGTGTGGTAATCCATCTGTTCTCTTCTTCGTGCCACAGGTGTTCTATTTTCCACACTCCCTTGCCGATCCATTTCTTCCAATGTTTGCCTTTTGTATTCAGAGACCATGGTCTGTCGTTCTGGTCTTTTATTAGGGGGTTGCCGAATAGTGGCTGCCTTAGGACCTCTTCTTTTATTTTAGGGGTTCTGATTTTTTGTGGGAAGCAAGCTCTCCAGTGTTTTATTAGTGGCGCCCAGTGTTCACTCGGTGGGTCTTTGTCACATGACTGTCTTCCTCCCTCCCTCCTTCTTGGGTTCCAAGATGGGTTCATGATCCAGTGGTAGCCTTCAATGGAGGAGTCTACTCTGAAAGGCACTAGATTGCGGATTTGATGCAGAGCCATTTCGTGCCATGGTAGCTCTTTATTGAATAGTAGTTTGATTATCCACTTATGCTGCAAGGCTTCAAATTGTACTGCTGGGTTCAAAACTCCTAGACCTCCCAGGTGTTTAGGTTTGGTGATGTATTTCCACGCCACTTTGCTGATGAAGTGTTCCTTGTCTGTTTTCCCTGTCCAGAGATAAGATCCTATTTTCCTTTTGAGTATTGCGAAGAAACTGGCTGGTGGGTTCCAGAGACGCTGTGTACCAACTCATTGAAAGTATTGATGTGTTGATTACCAGCACTCTGCCTATTAGTGAGACGTATGTTTCTTGCCATCCTGCCATCTTATTCATCATTTTTATTAGAAGGCTGTCTCYTGACGTATTGCTGGTCCCTTCTGCAGAGACTTGGATTCCTAGAAATCTCATTGGTTGTTGGGTGTCTAGCCACTGCAATCCTTGGGTGTCTTGTGCTTGTGGCGGGGGTGGTGTGGGGGCAAGCCACCATCCTATTGTTTTGTTCCAGTTTATCTTCATTTCCGAAGCTAGCTGGAATGCTTGCATTGCCTTTGTGAGAGCTAAGAAAGATGAGTCTGATGCTCTTATTAGTACTGTCAGGTCATCTGCGAAGAGCATAATTGTTGGGATGGAGAGTTGCTTTCCTTCATGCTATACTGTGAGCCTTTCTATGGAAGGGTCCTTGCGGAGGAAGGCTACTATTGCCTCCATTACGAAGAGAAAAATGGGGGCTGCAAGGGGATCTCCTTGCCTAACTGACCTTGACATTTTGTATTCTGTAGATAGATGTCCATTTACCTGAACCATTCCTCTAGCATCTCCGTATAAAACCTTTACCCATCTTCTAAAATTTGGGCCTACTCCCATTTTTTCCATACTCTGCTGTAGGAAATCCCAGTTTACTTGGTCGTAAGCTTTCTCAAAGTCGAAGAATAAAATAGYTGCTTGTACTTTTTTATCTTTTATGATTTTTGTGGCTTYGTTTAGGCTTACTACATTGTCTAGTATGTATCTTCCTGGTATGAAGCCCGTTTGATCTATGTGAAAACATTTGTCTGTAACGCTCCTTATTCTATTAGCTAGGGTCTTGGCTAGGATTTTGTAGATTACTGGTAATAGTGTTATAGGTCTGTAGTTTCTTATATCTTCTCTGTCTCCTTTCTTATATAGTATCGTGAGGATTCCTGTGCTAACTTCTTCTCCTAGGGAGCCTTTGGTGAAGGCTTGCTTGTTGAATTCTGTGACTGTTTCTCCTAATAGGTGCCAATTTGCTTGACAAAACTCTTTTGGTAATCCATCTTTGCCGGGGGTCTTACTCGGTTGCATGCTCTTGAGGGCTTCAAAAAGTTCGGTTTTGGATATTTCCTTCTCAAGCAGGTTTATTGCTTCTTGGTTGAGACTTGTTCCTAGGTGTTTTAAGAATTTCTCCCTTGCCCTCGATACATTGTTTGGGTTTTCGAGGAATGTTTTGGTCGAGTATAGGTTTTGGTAGAATTCTGCTGCTACTCTCATTAATCATTCTTGGTCTGTGTCGTGCCTAAGGAGGCTTTTAAGGCTAATATTCTGCTGCTTCTATGATTTGCTTTTATTTTTTGGAAGAAGAATTTTGTCATGCTCTCATTGCTTTCCCAATCCCTTACTCTGGCCCGTAAGGCTAATCCCTGCCTCCTCCACTCTACCCACTGTCTAAGTTCGGCTCTTGCTTCCTCTAGTAGTTCTTCATAGAGTCTTGCGCCGGGGTTTGCGATTAGGTTGAACTTTGCTATTTCTACCATAGCCTCCAGACTTTGTTGTCTTGCTTTTCTTCTACTTGCTTCTTTCCTTGAGAACTCGTTTGCCCACTGAGTTATTTCTCGTATTGTGGTTGGGAAGTCTTTTAGTATTTCTCCTCTTCTAATTTTCTCCTTTATTGCTTCCCATTTGATCTTAAACTCCTGTTTGAATGATCCTAAATTGAGGAGAGATGTATTTAATTTGAAAAAGYTTTTACCTGGTGTATTGTCTACAGATAGAGCAAGATTTAGAGCTATTGGGTTGTGGTCGAACCCATCATAATGCGGTAACCTTCCTATTGAGCAGTCAAGAACTGCCCCTTCCAGTGCCTCTGAGGTGAGAAAAAAGTCTATCCTGGAAAAGGTGGTTCTTCCCTGGCCTGTTTTCCTGATGCAGGTGGTCTTTTCTTTCTGGATTGCGTGTTCTGAAGGGGTCCTTGAGGTTCTTTTCTGTTATTAGCTGTCCTAGTGATGCTCTTGCTAAGTCGTGTTGATTTCCTTCCGCCCACGAGATTCTGTCCAGATGGTGATTTTGGGTCGTGTTCCAGTCTCCCACTAGGATCGTGTGTGTATGAGCTGTTATTAACTCTCTTATCTCTTTGAAGAACCTAGTTCTTTCTACCGCTGTGTTGGGGGCATATACGTTGATTATTGTGATATCTTCTCCTTTGTAGGTTAGTTCTATTTTGGTCCATCTTCCTCCTACTGAATCCGCCGTGGTTGAATTGGGTTGTATTTGCTGTGTTTCTATTGCTCGTTTGTGTACTAATGTGATGACTCCTGCTGATGCTGGTTGTGGGCTATGTGTTGTTACCGTTAGTGCGCGATTCTTTATTCTCTTCATAATTTCTTTTTCTGATTCTTGATGTTGAGTCATGCTGGTTAGGTGAGATTCTTGGAGGCACAGTATGTCTGGAGGATTGGGTCCGTTCCATCCTGTAGTGTTCAGGAAATAGTGCCACTTTTCCTGGTTTGAAAGAATTGTTGTTAGCCCTCTCACGTTCCAGGATTGGATCACCAGATCCCCCCTCGTTATTCTCATGCTTGATCGGTACTTATCCTCTCATTGTTTTTGCTTCTTATGTCTAGGAGCTGGTGCTATTCTCAATCTCTTCCTCCATCTGCATCAGGCGCAAAGGGATCTCGTCCTCCTCTTGTGAGAGCAGCTCTGATTCCAGTAAGGTTGCCAAGGCTGTTACATTCTGTATCATGGTTGCTTCATTTCCTATCGTTGTGATGGGTAGTGTTGTCATCCACCACCACGGCTTCCATTTCAGGCCTTCCGATAATCCAGTTTTCTGGTCAATTCACACCAGTAGAGGACGTGCATCATAATGTGATTGGTTCTTGCCTTCTTCTGTCTCCGGGGTTATCATTTGTCCAGTCTCCCCTTCCTTGTGCGACGGACCGGCCAGCCCCATGAAGTTCGGCCTCCTCCCTTTGCTGATTTTTTGAAGTAAGGTCTCTGTCTTTTGGCCCAGCTTCCATCTGGGTACCGAAAGGTCTTCATGGACAGCTATGTTCCATTCCTGGGTGAGCAAGTCTCTTTGGATGGGAATTACTGCGCGGGAAGGTAATTATGTGTTTGCTTCTTTTCTGGCTCTGTCCCAAAGGGCGTCGTGTTCTTTGTGGTGCAGGTCTTGTACCGTCACTATGCGGAGGGAGATCTCCCTGTTCAAGTCTGAAAGGAGCAGGTTCTGTGCGTGCAGCGCTTGAGCCTGGATGCCAAGTTGGGCGACTGTTGGTAACCCTTTGCCTGGCTCTTCTTGCTCTTTCCTTTTGATCTGATCCTCCAGGCATTGAGTTGGTCTGTACTTTTGCAATTTCATTCCCTTGTTTTGCTTTTTCTCCCTCTCTTTTTCAGAGCTATCCTCATCCAACTCCATTTCCTGGTTTTCTTTGGATTCGCAGTACTTTTCAGCAAGGAATGTGGCCAGTTCTTCCTCCCTTTCCAGTGGGGCGAATGGGTTTTCTGACAGCGGGATGTGCAGGGACTGGTTTGGGGCTTCTGTTTTCTGTTTGTTTTTTTGCTCTTCCCTGTGCAGGATTAGTTGTAATTCAAAATTGTCTTCCCTTTCCTTTTCGCAGATTCGAATATGATCCCGCAGTTCCTTTTCCTGCTGTCCTGACCAAGGATATCCCTCATCTTCACCTTGCCCCTGGTCCTCATCCGCCTCTTCCCTGTCTGTTTGGTCATCGCTGTGTTTCCTTTTTACCCCCACCGCCGGATTTTGTTGCCCTTCTTTCTCTCCTGAAGCTGAACTTGCCTTTCCTTCCTCCATGGATTCATCTGCACCTTCTGTTTCCATTTCCTTTCCCTGGTTTGACTTATCTTGTCCTCTCCACCATCTCCTGGTGTAAGTCTTTGTCATTTGGCCATCCTCCTTTGTTTTTTCTTCTTCCTGATACCCCTTGACTGTTTCCACCCATTGCCTCTCCGTGGTCTCCTGTACTGCTTGTAAGTCCCAACAGACGTCTCTTTCCCAGATCTCTTGTTTCAGAGTGTCAACGTTTATCACTGGATCCTTGGTGAAACTTTTGAGTGGCTTTTTTCCTGTCTTGAGCGTTTGCCATTTGCTGTCGAAGGGGGGGTAGACGTCCGGTCTAGGTGTTGGTTCTCCTTGAATAGTCCAGACCCAGTCTGGGGTGTCAAGGTTGTCATTGAACACCCATCCTGCGTACTGTGCCTCTGGGATGTACCAATACCCCTTGTTGTTTGCCACTTCCTGCAGATTTGCAGTTTTGAGTGTTCGGGCAGTTCGCATCCGTACCCAGATGTCCCCTTTGTTTGCACTTGAAGCAAAGGGGGTTGGTTTTGCTGGAAACCGTTATTCTGATGACCTTATTGTCTTGTGAAAAAAAACATTCCTCAGGTACGTACGGTGGGTTACTGTCCCCTGTTTCCAGTACCACCGTCATTTGGTTGTGTTGTGGAGTGAGGAAATCCGGTGTGGAGACTATCCAGTGTGGCTCCTTGAAACGCCCAAATTCCATTTTCACTCTCTCCTTTATGCTGCCGTGCATTCCCTCTGGCACGCTGTCAAATTGGATCCAAAAGTGCTTTTTGAGGAGTTCTTGTCTGTATCTGAATGGAGTTTGTTGGAAGTTCATTGCTTTTTTCCATGGATGGACTGTGACAACTGACGAATTGCAGGTGAAGCACTTATTTCTCAGAAAGGACGCAAGTGTTTCCTCCATGCACATGACCATGATTACATTCCTTGATCTGGGGTGAAAAGAGACTTTCGGTTCCTGTCCCTGGATTGGTTCTAAGCTTTTCAGCTTTTCCCAGATCCATCTCAATTTGGCCTGCYTGTCCAGTTCTTGGCTTTTTTTGGAAAACGTGAAAAGGACGGCATGCTTTTGATGTAGCTCTTCTTGTTTCGACGTCAGTTCCTTTGGGCATTCATAAATTACCACTTCCTCTTTGTTGTTCCCCCCGTGATCAATGCATTTGGTGGTTTTGATCAATGGTGTTCTTGTCTGTTCCGCCAGCCAGTTCTGTGTCTCCATTCCCATTCCCTCCATYGTTAGGACTGATTAAGAGGTCACAAAGYCCGCTGATGTGGTCGAGGTGTGAGCTGTCTTATTCTGWGAAGGAATTCGATGGGTGGGTGAGTGGTCCARGTCCTATTTGGGTTGTGTACGTGTACGGGTTCAGTTTGTCTTTTTGACCGAGATGTGACTGTGCAGTGGGTTAAGGGGAGGTGGTTAGATATGGGGTGATTTTCGGGTGAGGTGTGGTTGGGGTTGGGTGATTATCTGGTCTCGGGTGAGTGATTATCTGGTCTCGGGTGAATGCTAGATAGCGATTTGGTGAAGACGAATGGGGATGGGTTGAAGGGGACTTATGACGAGGGGGGGTACAAGGGTAGGAGTTTGGTTTCAGGGGGGTTGGGAGTGGGGTAGTGGTGTGGGTAGAGCGGAGAGGAAAAGGGTTGCGTGTCAAGTGGAGACGGGTTAAATGGAGGTTGGGTTTTAAGTGGGAGCGAATAAGCGTGTAAAGTAGGATCGGCCGGGGTGGGAGTAGAGTAGGGTGTAAAGAGGGTGTTGGGGGTGGGGCGAAGGCGTTGCGTGAATTGGTACAGTGTGGAGTTTAGTAGAATGGTATTCGGGGGTCGGTTTGATAGTTGGTCAGCGGAAAGGGGGGGTGTTTCGATCGTGGATAGGGTGTATTTCGAGAAATGGGCGCCTGCGGGGAGAGCCGTGGAACGGCCTCGGAGTCAGTGTTGAGGTGGGAGTGGATCGGGGTATGGATGTGATGTGGATTGCGCCGGGATGCGTGGCGGATCCGGCTCTGGACGGATCAGTCCTGGGATGGGATCGGGGCTGGGTCTTGTGGGGGCGTGGGACTAAAGACGGGGTCTGATGAGGGCTGGGCCAGACGTGAGTGGAGTCGGGGTCTGGATGGACTTTTGATGTCGTGAGGATGGGGTGTTCGGGCGGGTGGGAGGAAAAGCCGGAGCGGATGATGGAGTGGTAGACGGAGTGAGATGTGGGTGGTACGGGGATCGCACCGGGATCGCAGGGGTCGTGGTAGAGTGGTATTGAATGGAGACGGGGGGGATCGAAGATGGGCTAGATTCGAGGCAGTTTTGGCGTGATAATGGAGTGGGTTCCGGGTGTGTGAAGGGAACGGGATTGGAGAGGGGTAGGCTGTTGAGGAAGGGGGTGGGATAATACTGGTTCGGTGTTGCGGTAAGACCGGGTCAGATTGCGCCGGGATGTGTGGCAGATCCGGCTCTGGACGGATCGGGCTTGGGATGGGATCGGGGCTGGGTCTTGTGGGGACGTGGGACTAAAAACGGGGTCTGATGAGGGCTGGGCCGGACATGAGTGGAGTCGGGATCTGGTTGGACTTTTGATGTCGCGAGAATGGAGTGTTGGGGGATCGAGGCGGGTGGGGGGAAAAGCCGGAGCGGATGATGGAGTGGTGGACCGAGTGAGATGTGGATGGTACGGGGATCGTACCGGGATCGCAGGGGTCGTGGCAGAGTGGTAGTGAATGGAGACGAGGGGGATCGGAGATGGGCTAGATTCGAGGGAGTTCTGGCGTGATAATGAAGTGGGTTCCGGGTGAGTGAAGGGAACGGGATTGGAGGGGGGTAGGCTGTTCAGGAAGGGGGTGGGATAATAATGGTTCGGTGTTAGGGTGAGACCGGGTCAGAATGTGGGCAGGTTTGAGGGGGGACTGAGTTGAGTCGTGGGGTTAGTTGGGGGTTCGAAATTAGGATGGTGCGGGAGTTGAGTTGGTCTACGAACAAGATTTGAGAGGTACAAAACTGGGGCTATGATAGGGGAGAAATCTTGTCCGTATCGTGAAAAGGAAATTAGTGGAATTTGGACGAGGTTAGATACCTGAACCTGGTTGCACCTCCTGACCAGTTTCAGAGCGTATGTCGCTGCAGTACCGTGGTTGTATTGYCTTCGTTCCACTCGTTGGGAATGTGGTGAGATCTGACCTCCTCCTTTTCTCTCRTCTCTGCTCCTCTCTTTGTCGTCTTCTTTGTCTGGATGCTCTTGGGGACTTAATGATTGCTGGGATCTTCTGTCTCTTCCGATACAAAAGCTGAAACAATCTGTCCGCGGTGGTTGCCCTCTTCTCTTTTTGGGTTGTCTTATCTCCTCCCTTTTGCTGGCTCTTTATTCTCTCTTGTCTCTTCCTCCCTCTCTTCTCCTTTTTCACCTTCGTCTCTTTTGACCTCCCTCGCGCAATTGTGTGTCCCTTCGTGTGTTTCCTCTTGCGTTACTTCGTTGGTCGCTGAGTCTTGTCCGGGGTGGAAGCTTGAGGTGGAGGCAATGATGGCAGCTATGATGGTGGAAGGAAGTTGACTCTACCGGATATGGCTGCTTTCTGCCACGCCCGAGGGCGTGGCTGACCTTCCCTTGATTCACGACCAGGTGCATGCGAAAATACCGTGAGTTGTTTGGCTTTCCGCGTGGGTTTCCTGCCCGGCGCGACGCGCCGCGGTAGGACCGCTGTGAGTTTCCGAGCGCTGATCGGCGTTAGCGCTAACCTTCGGCGCTTGGCGAGCGTGTCCGCAGCAGGCTGAATCCTGAACCCGCTCAAACCCTCGTTAATCCCCTTTCTTCTACAGGCCAATGCCTGAAATTGATACACAGCCATACGTGCAATGTGTGAGCTTGAATCACCCCTTGGATGTGGCCGGAATCAGGCTCATGGGAAAGGTGGGGCAGCGTTTGCTTGATTGTATGTGATTCAAAGGACTCTGTGCTGTTCACGTAAGGGACTCTGAGAAACGTGGTTGCTCTTCTAGTGCTGAGATGGGACATGGCTGATAAGACTACTTCATTTCTTCCTTCGAATAACATATGAAACAGCCCCTACTAAGTGTAACGGGAGTGAGGCTGAGGGTGAGCCGAGGGAGAGGAGAGAGAGAGGGAGAGAGTGAGAGCACACACACACACTCACTCACTCGACACGACGGACTCGGACTGAGGGTTGGACGCAGACACAGTGGCAAGGCACAAAGTCGAAGTCTTGGATTCCCAATGCCGAAACGGCAAGTCACACTGAGTACAAGTACAGCAGCAGAGAACTGGTACGAGACTGGTCCCCGT
>BFEA01000387.1:599258-610139 GCA_003427395.1 Chara braunii | reverse complement strand
ATTGCAGCATGGCGCCAGTTGTCCAAAATCCTACGGTACCAAAGGAGGGGTTTGGAAAAAGGGTGCCAGGCCGAAAACGGGATGCAGCCGAAACAGCAAAAGATAGACCAGGGATCGAGCCCTGGCGAAGTCCGTAACACTAAGCCCCTCGTGTTCTTGATTCGGAAGTATAATTTATGTAGAGTTGACTAGCGTTTCTGATTGTGCTCTCTTCTGGTCACGCTGGCCCCAGCAGGAGCAGCCTGAAGGAAAGGCTGAGCATACTTGGCTGCTTCTATATTCCAGTGATCCTCTTGCCCACTTTTATGTGCCGCTTCAAGATTATTCATCAAACACTCAAATTTGGACCTCAATAGCAGCGGGATCCCTCCAAGAGGCTGGAATTGGCCTATGAAGACCAAACCCTCGTGCGCATCGATGTAGAATGTGCCTGGAGAGAGAGAGAGAGAGAGAGAGAGAGAGAGAGAGAGAGAGAGAGAGAGAGAGAGAGAGAGAGAGAGAGAGAGCTGCATGGATGGTCGGGGTGTTTGTGCTCTGGGAGTGTGTAAGGCGACACAATAGTATAACAATAATTATCATTATTATTCACAAAATCTCAAACTCTGTCCGCTGGCATTCGAATATGAGCCTTCCAGTGACTTGCCGGGGAAGTGCGGTGATATGAGCATTCTCAAGTAAGTCATGAGCAGAGATAGAGAGCGAGAGAGAGAGAGAGCTAGTTTGGCAGTATGAAATGGATATCCAGCCACTCTGATTTACTTCTATTTATTATTTATTTATTATCTATAATTTATCTATTGGATTTGACCCTTAGCATCACTAGGCTCATCAGAAAAGGGACGAGCAAGATCTTGATGAGATGATCACGAGCTTTGATGTGCACGCGACGTAAAAGAGAGGGATTATTAGGGGGAAGAAGGAATCTGAAGAGACAGGAAAAGGGAGCAACCATGAGTATGGATGGACGACAGTGAAAAGGGGAGAGAAACGGGGAAACGAGCTGGCGAACGCGCGTGTGTGCAAGAGCGAGAGTCTGGCTGGTGCGCAAGTGAAGGGAGAGAGGTTGGAGACTGTCGCGTGAGCTGGGCTTACCAAACAGGTTTTTCACGAGCACAGAAGAGTGAGAAGAGTGGGAGCGTGACAGGGGGAACAAACTCCACTCCCCTGTTGCGTCACTGAGGACCTCTGATGCAGACACCGCGGGTGACAGACGCCGCTGTCCTTGGCTTCAGCTACGAACAGGCCCCCCTCCCCGGGTTTCCTCACACCGGTATCCCGTCGTGTCTGCCTCCTATCGTCAGATCTATCCTCCCCACCCTCCACTCATGGGCTAGGCAGACACTGTCTGCACTAATGTCCTCTCTGGGACCTACCGCAGCATACGTCTGTCCGGTTGTAAAAATAAATAAAATAATCGATGTCCGGCGAGTTACCTAGACTACTAGTCAAGCGGCATCAACAACACCTACACAGAATGTACACATATAGTCTACTTCTATTCCGATTAGTTCTGTTCAGAAGCCTTGAGGAAAATTGACTATGGTAGATTACAGTCCTACTCTAGGCTGTCTGTTAGGTGTCAACAGTCTGTCAACTAACTAATCAAAATAAAAATAGACTACTGTGAGCAGATGTATTCACAATGGGTAAAGTAGTGATGTTCAGTTGAGTTCATAATTGGAATTCCCTTCCCCTGTATCCAACGTACCTGTGAGCATCATCAAGCTGCGGTGTCTAAGGTGTGCAACCACGGTCCACCCCTGTGCCCAAGAAATATGCTTATGACCAGCCTGCTCTTTGTTTACCCTCACGTGCAACGAGCCTTACGTCTGACTGATCTGGCTGATCAAGAGGCAATTTAAGGACAGCCCCCGAGAGTCCTCAAGAATCCTTTAACATCGCAATCAGGACGACGATCACAGCCAGTGGACAGTTCAGACCCCAACCAGAAATGTTTATAGACGGTCTGGGAGCGTCTCCGTAGGACTGGTCAGTCCTCACACCCCTTCTATCAACGCAGCAAAGAGCCTTAATGGACAAAGCAGCATGGCCTGCGTGTACTAATACCCATGGGTTGGCTGGTGACCGTGACCCGTGCTTCGACCAGGGCCCTTCAGAGGCACCGCCCTCTCCTGCCAGATGCGCCACAGGGAAGAATGTCGTCTCTCAAGGTAGAGCGCACACGACTCCTCACCAAAGAGAGAACACTCGAGTTGGACTCACTTCCTCACGGTAAGAAGAGATTGAGAGGGTAGATAAGGAATGGGAAAACGTACCTGGAGATAGCTGCCCCCAACCACAGATTTCTCACCAATTGGGCCGACGTGCATTTCGATGATTGGTCAATAGCCTCGGCACCACCCACAACGCAATGCAGTGCCACCTCAGCCAAAATGCCATGTCAGCATACTCTCATCACCATGCACAGCCTTCCAGCGCCCGGTCCCTCTACCTGGGCCCCGTTCAATCAAACCATTGCCAAAGTATCCTTCTGCACATGAAGCATCGTCAGCGCACCAAGTAACAATGTTGCCGGTGCCAGGTAAGCGGCGATCACCAACCAGCTCTGATACCAAAGTGCAAGAAATATGAGTGTGAACGATATACAGAAAACCAAGTTGCGAAATCACATAGATGTCCAGGTAGTCGTATCTAAGAAGAGAGTACAAAATGCACCGAGAAACCATCCATATAGAGCAATACAATGAAGTAATGAGCCAGTGTTCAAGCCCGTAGGCCACATGAACACAGTATCCAAAGTTGCTCCTCTCTGTCTGGCGCCCAGCACCCAACCTACTCTGCCCGACTATCCTTCCTACGGCTGCTTCACGCAACAGGCTCACTTCGACTCTCGAAGACCAGTGTACATGACCGTGAACTCAATAGCCGACCTCTCTTCATGCACCAGGTACTTATCTCATCACCCTCAATCAGACCTTGATTACCCCACACTGCGCCTCCTTCCCTGAAGACCACCAGATCGCTCGCTATACCCCCTTGCGCCCAGCAGCCCGGCTATGGCCGCCTGCGTCCCACTGCCCTGCAGCGCCCCACTTCACCACTAAGCGCCCCGTCAGCGCCCTTGGCAGCAGCGCAGCATCAAACGATAGCGCAGCAGCACTTCCGCATTGCCTGCACTGGCCAGCATGCCTGGCCTGGGCTGCTCCCTTCCTTTTGTGGAAGTGGCAGCCTCCTGGATGCTGCGTGTGGCCTGGCTGGAAGCTTCCAGTAGCTTCCGGTTGGGCCTCAGACCCTGCGCCCAGGCCCGAAACTACAGTTGAGGGCCTGGGCCCTTTTCAGTTGGTCACGGCCTGAGTCTTCTGATTTGGGCTGTTTGCTGCATCTGTGCAGGGCTCCCAGGCAGGTGCGTCGGCGGTACTGCTTTTGAAAAAGGCCGATGGCCTGCTTCCCAATGTATCGGCCCTGCTTTGTGTGTATGTGCCCAGGCGCAACTGTCAAGGCCTGGGCCAACTGTATGACACAGCTTTGTGAGGCTCACGCGTCTACCCAACCAAATGGCGTGCTGCGAGAGCCTGAATACCCACATATGGAAATGTCGAATTCTGCCTCTGACGAATATTCAGGCCCGTCTTCACTTAGGACGGGCACTTGGCAGCAGGGCAGAAGTAGCGGAAGCCAGCCTACCCACAGTGTCAGGACCTAAGTCAAGCAGGCTAACTTAGGCAGGGGTGAGGGGTGGTACATCCTTCCAAAAGGAAGTAATCAATGCCGTCCACTCGGGCCTCTCAGCCATAATGGGGAGGAGCATATGTGCATCCTTATTGTATTCATCATTGACTTGCCGGGGGAATAGGAACCGGACTGTTGCTCACCAGAATGGTAGGAGCCAGAACCTTGAGGTTCTGAGTTTTGGAAAAAAAAAAGAAAAAAAAAAAGGGCGGGCACTTGGCTTGCTGGGGGCCTTAGCCCAGATCATGTGATGTCTGATGGGGCCCCTTGAGGGCTTGTTCCTCGCACAAATTAGATATGAAATTCGCTATTATTGATTTAGAAAGAACAGTTCTTTATTTACAAAGAGCTTGTAATTTAATTGAGCTACTTTTGACTCTTTGAGTATATAATTTGTTCAAATGGTCACATATCCTTTGAAAATGCTAATCCGCAAAACAATCAGATAATTAAAAAAACGGCGAAAGAAACATGTCAAAGACTCAAAGGTATATAAATCATAAATGGATTACGATAATCATTTTCAATATTGAATTCGTTAGAGGTTTTTTAACCAATCGGAAGCACTTTTTGAAGTTTTCAATGTACAAGCGCATTTTCAACGCTTTCTGTAATTCTCGATGTCCTCTCTTTCCCCTTTTTCTGGTAGGGCAACGTTAGTAGTACTTAGTACGCTACTACTGAGAAGTTCCCCATTCCTCCTTTGTCCCCGCTGTTCCCCATTCCTCCTTTGTCCCCGCTGTTCCCCATTCCTCCTTTGTCCCTGATGTTGTCACATAAGTTCATTAGATCTTTTGCAGTGTTAGCTATGTAAACGCCTAATTCTTTGGCTGAGCCTTCTATGCCAAGGGTCTTGTCATTGTTTGTATGACATAGGGAGAACTGAAGCTCTTCCTTCAATAGCCATTTATCCAGAGTGCCAACATGTACTACAGATATTGTTCTTTACAAATGCTTCAACATTTTGGTCCTCATGCTTCAACTGACACCCAGGGTTGGTGAAGGTGTCTTGGAGTGGTACAACTGTTCGTAAAATGATTTGGCCACGCCTAACATACTTTCATTGCCTATGTAGGTCCGAGAAGGACCATCGAGGTCTTACAACTTTCGTTGCATAGGTAGGTATGAGAGGAGGACCATTGCGGTCCCACAACCCTTCAGTGATACTCAATGTTTGTTGGTTTTTGTCCATGCGAAAATGAATCTCGACGTGGATTCATTAAATTTCATTTAGTTCATGGTCCGTCGTTCTGGCCTTGTTTCGAAGGCCCTTTAGTTGCCGTAGTCTCCAAAGCACCACTTCTTTCCTAGACTTGTGAGAAAACCTCCTGTAGAGTGTGGAAAACGCATTGGTAGATAGGTTGACTTCTGCCATTTTAAATGCTGTCTCTAGTGCATGTGTTCTAATTTTTCTGTCTTCCCCCAAACAGAACGTACAGTCATTATGGCTGTATCTTAGACTGAAAGCTGCCCCAAATGCAGCTATAATGACCGTACGTTCTATTTGGAGGAACATGGTAGCTTTCTTGAAATTTTGGCCGCTGTTTGTAATGGTGACAGGTAACTTTTTGGCATGAGCACGTTTCGTCTTTCGAGTTTTCGTATGTCTAGAGTCTAGACTCTAGACACACCACTGGTTAGTGTACTGACTAGTGAGGATAGTGCAAACTAAATGCGTGTACCCTTTTCTCCACTGTCCTTTCAGTATCGATTGAAATGCTGATATGTTTTCTGACTTGTGTGTGACGTGCACATTGCCTTGATGGCTAGGAGTATACAACTCTGAACATCACATGATCAACGCATGAACTTGCAAGACGGCTGTATGATGCTTTGTGCTTGACGATATCGCAGTAAAGCAAGTGTGACGAAGCCACCCACCTTATCAACCACATGGGCTTCAAGCCACCCACATCCCCACCCGTTAGATGTGACACCTGATATGACTCCTTTATGAGATTGCATTTATGAGATTGCCATGATCGCCTGTGCATGACAAAATCGCCCAAACGGATCGAACTTTGGAGATTTCGTGAACCCATCCGTGGCACAAACATTTAGCCAATATTTGTTTTGATGCACCTCTTTCGGTAGATCGCTGTAATGGCACATGCTTTTTCGAGATTCCCTATATGGATTGATGTAAAGCAAGTTCCGCCTAACCTATTCGTTTGAATCTGGCTCGATGATTTCGCCTTCATGGCATTAACTTACTTCATGAACAATGAGGCACTTGATTTACGAGATCGGCTGTCAATCGCCCACCTTTTGTCCTGTGAACAACGCACAATCACACCCCAGGCTTTGCTCCCCGTTCAGCTTTTTTATTTCTTTCTTTTTATCTTTTTCCCTGAGGTCCTTGGCCACCTGTTGGCATGCTCTACGATGATCCACCGCCACAATGAAAGAAAAAGGAAAAAAAGAGGATCCAACTGCCATAACGGATGGAAGGTGCAATCGGTGCAGGCATGGCAGGATTGCCACCCCACCCAAACATGCTCACATAAGCCCAATGCCACATGTGAACACTCCCGTCAATAGAAACGGCAGCAGATACACAGTCCCTCTCGACAGTGGGAACGAATTTACTGTCTATGTTGACTCTGGTCGCTTGATACAGATTCGATGCACAATCACACTAGAAGTATAGCATGTGTTGTCCTTCGAGACATCTGTGAAAATTAAAATTATATATACACAGACACAGAAGGTTAGCATGGCCCCTGCGCAAGGGTGACACACAAGTCGAGAAATGGTCCCGAAATTTAAAACAAACAAACAAACAAACATAAAAGAAGCATAGAGTGTGATTGCATGTCCTAATTATTTGTTCATGTCCGCTGACTATCCGGTGGCCAGGGCAATTGAACGATCTGTTGCAGTTGCTGGCTTGCAGGATTTTTTTAAATTGTGAATGCACATCACAATACACTGGCAGCATGGCTAAAGCTATCACACACATGGAAATTTGGCCACGACAACGGTGGCCTGGTCGGCTTGACGGTGTCGTCTACCCTCCATCCTTGCACGTTGGGCAGAGTCAATGTCACAGTTTTTCCAAGAGCGAAAAGCCTGCAGCTCTTGCACTCACCGGCAGTTCTGAGCTACTTTGTTTCGTATCTCGACCGTGTAATGGGCAGCATTCACAACCATTTTGCTCCTTATTCCGGCCACGTCATGGGCAGCATTCTCAGCCACCTTCTTATGTGTCCTGGCCACATGATGGGCAGCATTCTCGACCACTTCGCTCTATATCGCGGCTGCATAGTGGGCAGCAAATGTCATTTTCATCCACTAGAACTACTGCTTATGAACATGCTGTGGACACTGGTGCTGAGTGTGCATCTACTGCTGAAGCAAGTCTTCTTCAACGAAACAGCTCGGTAAACGAACTTCCACTCAGGAGTCGTTCGAAAAAGACCTGTACTCCTCAATTGTATCACAGAGGCAGCCTCAGTTTCCAACTGTCTAGGCGCACAGCTACGGAAACCGGTGATGTCAACGTCTCTCGAGCACATTGTCGACTGTTGAAGAGGCACCATCATCATCATCATCAGCAGCAGCAGCAGCAGCAGCAGCAGCATGGGGGAGGATGTCCTTTGACTGCTGCACTTATGTCAATGAATGGAGAGCTGAGCAGCATTTTTTGTCAAAAGTTTCATTGCCGGAACCGGTCAGGGGATCAAAATCCTCTACAGCATCGCTCCAAGCTGGTTACCGAAAGATATTTTTGGATTTCTGTACCCGTATTGTCAAAACTGCGGAGAAGAGTTGTCTCCCGTTTGGAACTTCGGCAGGGATTCCAATTGGCAGTGTGCTACAGCTATAATGAATCATACAGCGCTTTGCAGAGTTTAGCAGGCTCTTCATCAGACTTGGAATTCGTACGGAACCGGGAAACCTTCTCAACGGGCATGGATTCTGTGTTTCAGCGAATGTCGAGAGTCGACAAGAATGCTCACCGGTATGCAGGATGCTGCAGCCCTTTCGAGGCTGGTCCGCCTGAGTCAGATGATGTTATATGGAGCGAACACCAGTACAGATCAGAATTGCCGCCAAAGATCCTTTTCCGTGAAGTCTCTGCACACAGCTTGCCCTCTAGGTTTGGTATCCACTCCTCCAAAGCCATGTCCAGATTCCATGTATTGGATCGCTATCTGCTACGAGAGCTTATGGTTCCTCTTTTGTGCGGAGTCGCAGCCTTCTCCATGCTTGGACTTTCTGTAGGTAGGGTTGCCACCTATCTCCTCTGCTACAGATGCTCTGTCACTGGGGTCCCTTGTCCGTTCCTTCGTCTCACTGGTTGGCCTCTTCCCTTCTTTTTATCTGTTTGGATTCGTTCTTCATCTGATGTGTATGGATTCTACGGAAATGTCGTTAAAAGTTAACACATACAAATGGAGAATGGTCCAATGCAGCTCGATGAACTAAGTCCTAATTTATGCCGGAGGATTCCAACTTTTCGACCTGTTGGTTTTGTAGTTCTATTGGTCTACCTTTCAGCCACTAGGCAGTGCAGATAAATACTGGAGTCATGATCTTCAATCCCTTCAGTAGGACTCTTCTTTTGCATTCATCTAGTTCCGTCTGGACTCAAAATCAGGTCTGTGCTTCAACAGTCCATGGGTGTACCAACTGGGCTAGGCCCGTTCGTTTGTTTTCACTACCAAGTCATTTTTTGTCACAGTCTAGTTCTTTCCCCCCTCTCCTAAATCTCCCAGCAATCACCCAGCCATGTGGCTGATAACAGTGATAAGTGCACGTGTGTGTTGTAACTGTTCAAAATCAGAACATATATATAAAAAAAGAGTTCGAATCTCAGTGGAATCAGGTGAAAAAATAAAATGAGGAGCTACACACTTTCAAATCAAAAAGAAAAACCACTTAAAAAAAAAAATTAGGACTTCCGAGAGAAAGAAAAACAATAAACCTTCCAAGAAACCTCGCTTCTCCCTTCGGTGCATGCCAAGAGTTCCACTGAAGTGCTCTCTACAGCGTCCCATGTTCCCTGGTCTGCTCCGAAAATATGGTAGAGAGTCTAAAGACTGACACATTTCAGTGCACAATTGCAGGCAGTGTAAGCGATGTTGTAGGCGTCCTGCGTCGGGCGGCTCCCGGCCAGTTCAGTATTTTGCCAGTTTCTGCAGTCCTGATTTTACGATTACCGGTGAGGATCTGCCCTGTATATTTGAATTTCTTTCCCCCCCCCCACTCGATTTATGTGTGTCATCCTTGCGCATGGGCCGTGCTAATCTTCTTCTCTGTATCGTTCCAGTTTTAACGGATGTCCCAAAGGACTTGTATATTCGAATTTCAAATGTTGAAAACAGAAGTTCTTTTCCCTGGAAAGAAAACTGGCTGCAATTTTTTGGACAATAATTTTTTTTTAAAAAACAATAAAAAAAATTGGATTAGTTTGCAGATGGGACTGTTTGCTAGACGCAAGCTCTCCTGGATGAATAGGAACGTAAAAAGCATGGCTACGCCGGACCCGGACCCGGACCCGGACATTTCCGGACATGGAACCGGACCCGTGTCCGGTAGTTTCCGGACGTCCGAAATTCCGGACATTTCCGGACGTCCGGACATGGTGGGATCCGGACGGTCCAGATGCCTGGACAGGTCCGGAAATGTCCGGACCGTTAAAAAAAAAAAAAAAAAAAAAAAAAAAAAAAAAAATCTGAAAAAAAAGTATGTTATGCAGAATAGCAATGCAAACCACTTTTGCCTCGGAGTCATGTCAGAATTCCAAACCAATCTTGAATTAAAAGTCAAAAACGATAAAAAAAGCTTCAAAAAAAGTTAAAAAAACTTCAAAATTTTAAAAGTTTATTTTATATTTTAAATTTGGTAAAGAATTTCGATGTGAGCCTGAGGCAAAAGTTGTTTAGTTTATTTTTCTACATAACATAGTATTTTTTCAGATTTTTTGGATTTGTTTTTTTTTGCTGGGACCTTCCCTTGTCCTTGCACGGGCTGGTAACCCGGGGCCCGGGCGGCCCGGCTGGTAGCCTAGTTCAAAAACTAATAAAAGGTAATGAATTATTAATAATTAAAGAATTGGGGTTGTCTAATAAATTATTATATAGAGAGAGCATGTCCGGACCCCTCAAAAAAGCATAAACGGGCCTGAAAAACCCCCAAAACAAGTTTGGGGGCTTGGCTCCTCAATGGGGAAGGGTCCTGGACCGTTTTTGTTTTTTTTTTCCCCCTCGAAATTTGGCAGATCCGGACCTTCCAGACCGGACGTCCGGACTGAATCCGGACCGTGGTAAAAAGTAGTGTTGAAGGTCTCCTGAGCATAACGACTTGGTGGATCTCATCGACTCCTGGGATCAGGTGCCACTGGTGCTATGTTCATGGTCGGAAAGCATGAACTTTGCCACGTTTACCGCCAGGTCCATGTTTTATAAGAACAAACATAGCAGCGGTCGGCCTGCCCCATAGTGGTAAGCTTTGCTGGTGTGGGAAAATGGCTACAACTTGTCAAACCACCATTACATAGAAGCGAGTCCCTATTGCCGAAGTAGTGACTCTGATAGGCCAGGATTTCCCTCTCTCAGACTGCCAGAAACTGGTACGGTGGGCTTCATGAGTCTCGACAGGTCTGATATAGATGATGTCGTTGTGGTGTCTGGATGTACTGGCAGTTTTTAAGGGGCAGGTGTGTCTGTATGGCACTGTGCTTGCAACATGAGAGGTCGGACACAGCATTTAGGATTTTGGACAACTGGCGCCATGCTGCAGTTCTGCCCTCGGGGCCTTTGCAGAAATGCCCCTAGTACCGTACGTGTCACCGGTACTTATACCGGATCCCCGTATGGTACGGGGACCGGTCTCGTACCAGTTCTCTGCTGCTGTACTCGTACTCAGTGTGACTGGCTGTTTTCAGCATTCGGGAATCCAAGACTTCGACTTTGTGCTTTGCCACTGTGTCTGCGTCCGATCCTCAGTCCGAGTCTGTCGTGTCGAGTGAGTGTGTGTGTGTGTGTGCTCTCACTCTCCCCCTCTCTCTCCTCTCCCTCGGCTCACCCTCAGCCTCACGCTCGTTACACTGGTATCGGAGCGGTTCGAACCCGCCCGACCCACCCTACTTACTTGGACGACGTCACCGGCCATCATCAACATCATCGTCGAGGTCGTCGTTGCCGTGCCACGTCATCATCGTCATCATCGCGATCGTCGTCATTG
>BFEA01000387.1:535593-568741 GCA_003427395.1 Chara braunii | reverse complement strand
CTCTCTCTCTCTCTCTCTCTCTCTCTCTCTCTCTCTCTCTCTCTCTCTCTTCCTCCCTCCCTCCCGCCCGAGCGCGCACAAGGATCCAGGTCAACGACAGACTCCTCTTCGCCCCGCGCGCCGACATTCTCCGGCCCTCGCCCCGTGTTACACCGCTTCCCACTTGGCCGCTGGCGGTAACCGGTCCCGTGCGGAGCCGCCCGCTTTCTGTTGCTCTTCGCACTGCGCGCCGACATTTCTCTGCCCCTCATCCCGTGTTCCACCGGTTCCCGCTTGGCCGCTGGCCGTAATCACTCCCGCGCAGCCCCCTCACCCCGTGTTCCACCGGTTCCCGCTTGGCCGCAAACCGTAACCGGTCCCGCGCGGAGGCGCCTGGTTTCTGTTGGGCCCCACGCGAGGACCGCTGTTTGCTTTAGTATTATAGGAAATATTTCTTCTAATTAATCTCCATCGATTAAGAGGTTTGCAAGTAAATATGCAACCTTCTTCAGAGTGCACTGTTTTTTGCCCATCAAACTACCCGCCGTATATCACAAACACCTGCAAGACTGACCGAGGTACCTTCTCCTCTTAGACTGATTTCTTTACTTGCCAATTGTTCACTGATTAGTTGGTTAGAGCTCAATCGATGAGCACAGATAACTCTGCACTAGTGGCCGAGCTCACCAAATCTAAACAATAAACTTTCTCACCATTGTTCCTCGGTAAAAGCGTGTTTGTAAGAAGAGCATAGTCCTAACAATTTTAATCAACGAGAACTCATTACAAGAAAGGTTAAAAGAAAGATGAGGATAGAAGTCAGAGAAGAACGAGAGTCCTTATCTGTTTCAGTTCGATCACATGTTCATCTTCTTTCAACATTTATCAACGCTCTTGTACCGACCTTCATCCCAATCAGACAAGGAAAAACACTGCTACGCAGTGAATAGGATGTAATGGAGATTATAATTGAGCCTTCAATCGTTTGCTGGAAAAAATTATCGAGTAAGTGGTTTCGTGTCTTGTCCCGAATGATCTTAGGAAATCAGAGAAATAACCGAAAGTGAGCAGCTAGCCACGTAACAAGTGAATGTCATTGGCCATTTCCCACATATACTCATTCTCTCGAAAATCTGCACTCAGTGATCTCTTCCTCGAGTCAGCACTCAGACTATGCACTCACATTTAACCTCACTCGTACCCACACTCGCCGTGTTCCCATCACAACGAAGTTAGAGTGAACTGTAGCTAATAAAGATCATCACGCTAGAATGCAGATGATGTCAGTAGTAATATGACAGTGTGTGTTTCCTTGCAAGAGTCTACAAAGACGCATCACGCGCCTGATGTTAGCCTCAATGACTTGGTGATTGCAACGACTTTGAGTACGTACGTACTTTCCCGCTCTTTTGACCAGCTTGTCTATCTTTCACCATTATGCCCAGTGCCCATTAGTTCAGGAAACAAATCCCCACTTTCAAGTGGCACACGCGATGACTGATAGAAGCATAGAGACAATGCAGTTAGTACCAGTAGTGACCTCATGCACAAGGTTCTCACCTAGACTTAATTTCGGAGCTTACCCATGCTCGACTATTTTTTATCCTTAATCTGTTAGTACTTAGTCCGACATTGTCGCTATAGAGTAAGACATGTCAGATAGTGCAGACTAAGCGAAGGAGTGTAGAGGCAGCATGGTTGGCATCCACTGCAAACCCTCGTACAAAACTTCTCAAGGGAGGTCTCAAGTAAGTCTGGTGCCAGACGCTCTAGTACATCACTCACACCCTGCTCAGCAAGTTCACGTTTTCCCGCCACACCGAAAATGGAACAAGATTCAGCAATAGGTACAACTCATTCCCATGAGCAGTCTCTCCATGAAAACCAATCATAGAACTACCAGTAGATTGATACGACGATTCGGAGAGACGACGGTCCTCTCACTGGTGACGCCAACCCTCTTGCTCACACACATGCCTGTCATAGAGGATTCAAATTCTTCTGACTTCGACGATTGCGCCTACCTGCAGTATCTGTTACAATCATGTACTCGTTCTCACTTCGTTCCAGAAGCCCACTCTCACTTTGTTACTGCTTGTATGTCATGCACATAATATCTTATGATGTTCCAAGAAATCTCACGTCTGTCTTTCATCGAAACCCCGGACGTACCGCCCATGGCCGCATTTACCTCACCACCATTAGACCCGCTATCACAACGGCAAGCGCAATGGTTGTGTGACATTGATTGAGTTGAAGACATCAGTTGCGTGTTCTCTAGAGTCCCATTAAAATCTGACTTCCAGTAACTCTCCACTCTCGCCAATGCTCTACGCAGCACGTCTGTTCCTTCCACTGACTGATTATTACACTCTCTTGTGCTGCCATGAGCCGCCTCTGGCATGGTAGCAGATGTCCTCAGACCAGCATAGACATAGCCAAGACGGTGAAGACTGCTCAGCGCTAACGATGGGACCTGCCCTACTCAGGGTATCCGCTGATGTCAACTATAGAAAACGTGCTGGTCTCTCGCCAGTTCCCTATCGCCCCGGGCTAGTGATCTGCTTGCTTGCTCGCTTCCACCTCATCATGGCAGATTGGAAACGTGCAAAGACGTTCAATGCGGATCAAGAGAAGGCACGGTTGACGTCATCCATGCCATGCACATACAGTTCTCACGCATGCCCCCTAATGTCTTTCTGGAAGTCTGACCTGGAGAACGACACATCCTCTCTCATAAAACTCCGTGCATTCAGTCCTCGCTTCTCCTAACCGTGACACAGGCCACTGCTTGTAACTGCCCCTACAGCCTCTCTGTCGTCAACACCCTCGTACCAGTGAGCACCCCGTAGACCTCTCTCTCCAAGACTTCCTTTTGGATGCAGGTACCCTCTCTTCATGACCGTCGCTCTCTCTGTGTGTACATTGATCAGTACCATAACTGCCTTGCGGCCTCCCTGGACTCAATTTCGGGGCCCAGAGCTGGCTTCAAACCATCCTCGACCGACTCTGCTGGCGGATGCTCACATTGTCATTGAGTCCACCCGTGCCAAGAATGAGTCTCGACGTCGCTTTCTCCGCTTTTTTCCTCCAAGTCACGGTCCAGAGCCTGTTGCTCGCATTCTGTTGTTCCAGTTGACGTCTCCTTCTCGTGACGAGTAACAGTGACCTGCATTGCTGCGGTCACCCCGCCTCTTTTACATCTCCGTTCGGCCCTGTTACGGGTGTCAATTACCGCTCCTTGTATTTCGGCCCTGTTCTTTCCCTCCGTACACATTCACTTATAACTTGACCACCCTTTCTGTAACTCAAGATAGTATCTATTATAACCCCTTCTTCTCTTTTTGGTTCCCAGCTCCAGAAACACTTGGAGACCCTTGCGGCACACCATAGTCGCGCTTATGAAATAGACAGAGTTCGGAGCCTGCACACTCTCTGCACAGACTTAGTCCCTTTTGAACTGCAGGCCAGCAATCACCCTCTTTGCGCTGCCACCTCGACTTACAGGCAACAAGAACATCCTTGATCATACATCAACTGGCCAATAGCATGTAACACAGTAGCTTCTCTTTTTATAAGATTGCTGTGCGCCACGATCCCTACGTTCTAAATGAGGTACACAAGTAATCTTTAAAATTTTGCTTATTATTAGTTATTAATAATTAAATATCAAAGAGAATTAAAAAAAAAAAAACTGAAACGAGATCGAACCTCAACGGTCATGTCACAATCAAGACTCTCTATGATCAATCCTTAGTCTCGTCGACTTAGCGTGAAATGACTACGGGCTCGGCGCGCAGTGGTCCCATAATGGGATTCCGACAGACGCTCTCCCTCCTTTAAAGAGGGCCTTCAGGCTCCCACTAACGGGTACCCATTTCCGCTGGCAAGGAGGGGGCTCATGACCTTCCGCGAGGTGATGAGCTTCCTACCAAAGCGGCTGCGGGTGCCCCCATTTCGGAGACTTACAATGCGGCACTCAGCAGATCGCGCCCATGGTAAACAAGACGTGAAGGGTCGGGCCAGTCTAGGCCGCCCGCTTGTARTCACGGTTCMKSGAGGTGATGAGCTTCCTACCAAAGCGGCTGCYGGTGCCCCCATTTTSGAGACTTACAATGCGGCACTCAGCAGTTCGCGCCCACGGTAAACAAGACGTGAAGGGTCGGGCCAGTCTAGGCCGCCCGCTTGTAATCACGGTTCAAAAATGAACCGTTCAACAGAAGAGGGAACCAAGTTTGAAAAGATAAAATAAATTATAGGAAACAAAAATCCTCACAGAAAGTTGTAACACCGTGGCAACCTAAGGCCTTTAGATCCTTCCAAAACTAAAATGGCCATCTAGATTAGAGCACAGGCTAGATGCGCGGTTTCTCCTCGTTTTTTTTTTTTTTTTTTTTTCCTCTTTTTCCTTTTTCTTTCTTTAACTTTTTACTTGATTGTGACCGCAGCTCTGTGCACACATCCCATAACTCAACTAGGGAGAGCTCGATGCGCACTAGAAAAGACCATGCCGGTCCCTCTACCTTCGCGTCCCTGGGCGAGCCCAGCAGCTACCACGAGCAGAGGCCGGTTGTGCTCTGTTGTACAGCAGGGCGCTGCCTCCGTGGACCAAAGGAAAGTCCAGTGGTGCACCCCCTTCTTTTGCCAGCGGAGGTGCCAACCAGGACCAGTCCAGGAGCAGACCACGCAGGACATGTCCCTGGTACAGTAGCTGGACGAAAACTGCCTGCGCGTAAGGTGTGCCTAGTACACCATGGAGGGCTGGGGCACCGCGCCCTCCGACAATGGGCGCAGGAGGTGGGTGCTGCTGGGTGCAGCGCCAGAGCTCAGCCATAGCCGGGCTGGAGCTCTTGGGTTGCTGGTGGGGTATGGTGATGGTCCTTGGTAAGAGGAACAGGGTGTTGGGGGGCACAGACAAGGGTGAGAGAGAGAGAGAGGGACGTACCTGGTTGTGCCCTGGAGGTCTGCATGGGCGCATCTTCACGTACAAGTGGTCTGCAGCATACACTGACAGTTGGGAGGCCCAACCGAAAGAGGCCCAGTAGCTGCAACACAAGGGCAGCATCCTGGGGCCCACCGGAGGCTTCTGGGCCCAGGCCCAGTCCAGCCAGGCTGCGAAGGCAGGCAGGCTCTTTCCATATAGGAAAGAGCTCACCACCGGCAGCCTCATTCAGGCACTCGCATGCTAGCGGCAGCGCTGCTGGAGCGGATGCTCGTGGGCTGCTGCTAACGGTACTACATTGCTGTTTCACTGATGATTGGAGGAGAGAAGTTGGGTTCTGTTTATCAAGAGACTTCAGTGTTCTGTGAGGATTGAGCCCTCAACAGGGCCTTGCCGACATGCATGTGTTCTGGGCATAGGGCCCCAGCAAGCCTCATGCCCGCCCTAAGTGAAGGCGGGCCAGAATATCCACGAGAGACCTTCATTCAGCATTTCACAAAGTGGGTATCAGACAGTTGCCGCACGCCAGTTGGTTGGAGTGCATCGTGAGCCTCAGACTCCTGCAAGGCAGTTGAGCCCAGGGCCTCGGTTGGTTGAGCCCTGGGCGACAGTCTGGGAGGCCGACACATCACACATTGGTCCCTGGCCTCAGAAAAGCAGTATTTCGTCGTCGAGGCCGAGGAAACCAATGGGAAACCGGTACAGGGCCTGAATCTGGACAACGGCCCTAGCATAAGGGGCGCAACTGTATTACCGGGCCCCATCTGCATTGGGCCTGGGTGCAGGTACTGGGGCCCAGGCGCAGGCTCAAGGCAGACCACCGACACGCAACACTGGCATATAGGCAGAACAGGCGAGTGGGCAGGGATCTTGGCGTTTGCACGCAATGCCGGCACGCTGCTGCGCTAATGCACGTGCTGGTGCAGATGCAGCGCTAGGAAGGCAGGCTGGCGCTAAGCAGTAGGGCGCAGCCTGGGCGCAGGGCGCTGGCAGCCATAGCCAGGCTGCATGAGGGCGCTGGAGGAGGTGAGGGCGAAGGTGGTTCTTCGGGAGGTGAAGGGTGCTGTGTGGGATAACAAGGGAGAGTGAGGGAAGAGAGAGAGACGTACCTGATGGAGAGGTGGTCGGCATTGGTGTTGACGTCATCACTCCCTGGTCGTCAAGTTGTCTGGTTGCTTCCATGCTGTAGTTGTAGGTATAGGCTGTAGAGTAGATAGGGTGCCTGGCGCCATTCAAGAGAGAGAGCTACTTCGGGTTCTGTTGTTGGTGTTGCCCTATTGGGCTTGGACATTGACTCACGACTTTTGCTGTATCGTTCTCAAATGGATGGTATCTTGGTTCCGATGTGCTATCTGCTCTTGCTTTGACTACTTGGACTTCAGTGTGATTTTGCAATTGGTATCTTTGTGCTTCGTCCACATTCATGTTCCTTGCAATTTGGTATCGGAGCTGGTTCGATTCGCCGCTTACCTTGGTGCGCTGGCGTTATACAGACTTGGTGCGTTGACGATGCTTCTTCGCAGTTGGTTTTTGTGACATCAGGCCGATATTAGGCGCACGACCTGGGTAGAGAGGTGTGCGCCGGAAGGCTGTACGGCTTGGGATGCCGTGGCGACAGCGGAATGTATGATTGGTGATGAGAGCATGCTGATGTGGCATTTGGCTGAGGTGGCACGTGGTACTGAGGCTACGGCCGGTCATCAAATGCACACTCAGCTCAATTGGTGAGAAATCTGTGGTTGGGGGCAGCTATCTCCAGGTACGTTGTTCCCTTACCTTATCTACTCTCTCAATGAGTCCAACTTGAGAGTCCTCTCTTTTGGTGAGGTGTCGTGAGCGCTCTACCTTGAGAGACGACAATCTTCCCGGTGGCGCATCTGGAAGGAGAAAGGGCGGTGCCTCTGAAGGGCCCTGGTCGAAGCACGTGGGTCACGGTCACCATGCCAACCCAATGGGATTAGTACACGCATGTGATGGCTGCTTTGTCCATGAGGGAAATTTTGCTGCGCTGATAGAGGGGTGTGCGGACTGAACAGGCTTATGCAGACGCTCCCAGACCGTCTATAAACATTTCTGGATGGGGTTCCGATCTGCCAACTGGCTGTGATCGCCGTCCTGATTGCGACGTTAAGTAATTCCTGAGCGACCTTGGGGGCAGTCCTTAAATAGGCCTCTTGATCAGCCATATCAGTCGGATGTATGGCTCGCTGCACGCGAGGATAAAAAATGGGCAAGCCTGGTCATAAGCATGCACCTGGGGCACAGGGGTGGGCCGACATTGCACACCTATGACACTGCTGCTCAATGATGCTCATCGGTATGTTGGATTGAGGGGAGGGTAGGTTCCAATTGGTGTTCAACTGTAAACACAACCATATCCACTGTTCATACATCTGCAACATAATTTAGTTTTATTGTTGATTAGTTGGTTGACAGACTGCTAACACCTCACAGACAGCTTAGTTTAGGACTGTTGTATACTACCATAGCCAGTTCTATGCAAAACTTCTGTAAGTGAACTAATCTTGATATGACTAAATTATGTCTACGGTCTTTGTAAATGTTGTAGGCTGCCGCTTGATCGGTTGAGTAGGGGACCTGCCGGACACATTTATTTTTAGAAAATTAGGTGTCGGTCAGACACATGTTGTGGTAGGACTCCAGCAGGGAGTTGTAGTGCAGATAGTGTTTGCCTAACTGATGAGTGGGTCAGACGCCGATGAGGATAGAGTTGACGATACGAGGCTGACACGTTCGAGATCACTTAGGGTCCCGCACGTGTATCAGGCCCTTTCTCGGGAGACGAAAGACATCTTCGTGTCGAAGTTAGAGCTCGTGCTTACGCAGCAACGAGGGAAACAACACTAGCTGCAAGTCGGGCGTTGGCCGCAGCTAGGGAACAGGCAGCAGCAGCAGCCAGTGCAGCAGCAATGGCTACCGCTGTCGGGCACATCGGTCCGACGCTGCACGAGGCAGCGCGGAACCCTCTCGGCCGCATCACGCAGGAGTTGGACCAACCTAATCACGAGCACACAGATGGACCTTCCTTAGGCCGCTCCGGCCGAGTGCGCCAGCCATACCTCTCGCGAGCCCCTACGACAGGATAGGGCCTACGCGAGGCACAACTTACCTCCACCTTACGGGAGATGTCACCTCCCTTCGGTGGGCGTATCCCCGCTGAGCTACCAGTCCACAGTACGAAGGCTAATCAGTTGCAATCGCAGAGGTGGACCAGCGGAGGGCGTTTCTCGTTCGCTGTAGCATAGAGGGTACGCGCGGTAATACTTTTATCAGACCCGCACACGTACCGGCATCTTGGGGGGCTGAGGTCCCAAGCGCGGCTCGTCGTCGGTCGACTAGGACGCATCCCACACACCATGCGCACGCCACTCTACGAACACAAAAAAAAAAACACACACATACACACAAAACGACACAACACAAACAACGCGACAACGCTCCTAGCCCCTCGGTAGCCAACCCATAACTTTCCGATGCGGAAATCAAATAGGCGTCGCGCGCGAGACTTAGTATAAAACCGCGCGGACGCAGGGCCTACTCATATCGACTAGCAATGCAACCGTACACAAGCAGTCGCAATGATGGCGTACCATGTCGTACCCATACTCACGCGGTCCTCGTTAATATCGGGGGTCGCTTTCGACACTCAAGTGTCGGCTGACATGCGCCTCGAGGGTTAATCTCTCGACGTTGGACAACCGCCATGCGCGGTTGAAGATCACACACCCTCTTCTGCACTCTATGCAGAGTGGGTGGTATACAGGTCCATACCTGTGGTGGCAGTCGCCTCTTGCGGCCCTGGGGACGAGTCCTACCCCAGGCCTGGGCGGAAGTCAAGGGGTTTGACTTTGACGGCTGCCACGGACTACAACGTCCAACTATAAAAATTAACAAGCAAAATCAATAAATAAATAAGCATCTCAACACTCGTATATCAAATCAGGACTCGAGGTAACAATGAAAGAAGGAGGAAACATAAACCCATCAGGTATGCAGATCGTGCGACACATGGTTGTCATTCTCACTGCCTCCAAAGTATGGTTCATATACCAAGCTCCAAAATACTAACCTGCATAAAACACAGACACACACAATAGCCACATTGGCATACACCAATGTGGTCAACTTTACTATTCTCTGTAACTCACTCCACGCCTCACACATCCATGCCCCTGTCATAATCCAACCCTCCATAAATCTCATAAGTCCTTTATAATGGTCATTTAAAAGAAGTCCGGTTGAAACCCTCAAAGAAACATATCAAGTCACAGGGCTAAGGCAATCAAGTTGAGATACAGGGTGTAAGCAAAGTTGTGTTGTGGGCCGGCAAATCGGCGATTAACCAACCGACCTGTTATCAGTGATGAGTGATAACAGAAGATGATCCTCGTAGGATTTAAACTGAAGTTAGTCCAAATCCTGAATCAAACCACCAAAAGGACCTGTAACACAAGACAGGTTTACGCCCCAGGCTAAACCCATAAGCCTCTGGAGAATAATCCCCATACCACAATCTCTCTCAGAGCCTCTCCTAATAGCTAAGCTTAAGTTTACCTCTAAGCCAGCGCCCAAAGAAAGGTAGACTCATGACATAATCTCCCCCACCCAGGGTGGATTACCAGAATCGCCACCTATCGAAATATAATCTAACTCCTCTAAATCAAGAAAATTTCGGCAGCGCTTCTCGTAGGAAAAGTGTCTTTCCATAATTTATATAAGCTCAAATATGAAAGCAGAAATAATCTCTAACTCTGGAAAGTCAAATTTTGTCTAACTCCCTGAATTAGTAGAAATTTGGGCAGCACTCCCTTTAGAAAGGGAGACTTCCCAGATTTATGCTAAGTCTGATATGAACTCAGAAGACAACTAGAGTTCAACTTAGACAAGATTTAACTAACTCCTTAGTTTTGCAGAAATTTCGGCAGCACTCCCTCTAGAAAAGTGCTATTCCAAAATTTATACAAGNCCCATCCTCCCATTTCTCTCTCTCTCTCACTCTCCACTCAACTCCAACCCCCTCTTGCTTTCCGTGTGTGAATTGTGGGCCGCGAGATTTCAAGATCTCGCGGCCACAATCATCTGTCCAAAACGAAGTGGGAGTCTTTGTGCTCCCACACAGTCTCCAAGACGAAGTGGGAGCCTTTGTGCTCCCACACAGAAAAGTGCTATTCCAAAATTTATACAAGGCTAAGTTCAGAATTTGAAGTAACTTTGACTTCTCAAGGTCCAATTTTGTCTAACTCCCTGAATTAGCAAAAATTTGGACAACACTCCCTTTAAAAAATGAGACTTTCCAGATTTTTACTAGGTCAGATATAAAGAAAAGACAAGTTGAACTTTGACGAGTCAAAAATTGACTAACTCCTTGAATTCGTAGAAATTTCGGCAGCGCTTCCCGTAGAGAAAGTAGCTTGCCAAGATTTATACAAAGCCAAGTACARAAAAAATGAACCCAGAAAATGCAAGAATTGACCTAAGTAAAAAATAAGCTACCACARAAAATGCAGGAATTGAAACCAACTCCTATTGCTCTAACACGTGGCGAGCATCTAAAGCAACTACCCACCAAATTGAAAATCAGATCAAGTAGTCATCTCACTCAGCCACATGCAGGCCAAACCACGAAGGTAAGTACTCTCACCAGCCCCAAGTAAATCTGGACAAACAATAGTTCATAGTCTTTCAGTGATTTAACCCTTTATACCCAACTTACATAAGGCATAGGTCAGGCCACCTGCACTTACAGAGCGCGCCCAACTTAGCCAGGCCTAAAGTCAGAATACCTAAACTTATAGASCGTTYTGACTCAGCCAAGTATACACAAACAGAGGGCACAACTACTTTTCTCTTCCTTTGGGCATACGACTAAGCCATTCATCTTAGAAACAATGCTTAGTCGCCCTGAACTGTTTAATATCCAAGTTTTATATACTTCTCTGAACTTAGTTTTCAAGGTGGGCGTAGGGCTGAGCCATTCATCTTAGAAACAATGCTCAGCCGGCCCAAGTTACCTTCAGTTGTACTCTTRGTTGTACTCTCTTSAAATTACGATAAGCTATAGTCAGACCATCCAATCTTATGGAACCCGTGTCTGACTAGCCTGTTTTTAATAGGATAATAACAACATATAGCCAAATTATAACCTTGGGTYYCCGCATGTGCGAGGCTTTGAGYYAGACCCCCTGAACTTACAGAAGGATCTAACTCTCTGCCAGATTCATTTCTCTCTGAACCATCATGTGTGTGGCATCGAGTCAAACCCCCTGAACTTACAGAAGGGTCCGCCTCTTTGCCAAAGATTACTTTCTCAGAATAAAAGCAGGAAGAGACCGAGCCGCCTGAACTTACAGAACAGCTCGGCCCCCTCGTTCAGAAACAAAGAAACTTAAGAAAGCCCAGAAAAAACAAGGCAACTCAGGGTACGTAAACTTATAGAGCGCCCTGAGCTCCTGAAAATCAAACACAATCAACCCCTCACAAGTTAGAGCAGTCAGGTCACCTRAACTTATAGAGCGTCCTGACCCTCCATGCAATTCGAAAAAATAAAACACAGCGGTCAGGCCATCCAATCTTATGGAACATGCCTGACCCCATAAGACCCTTTCAATCTCAAGCAAAACCACCTTACTCCCCCCCTTTTCCCAGATGCAACCCCTTTTGTTCACAATCTGCGTTCAGGCAATCAATAAAACTAAAACTGCCATTACGCACACATTCCTTTATTTAGTCTGACTTGTGTCCTGAGAATCAAACCAAAGGTCAAAGTACAGGATTCCCGCAATACACTCAGTCAAACCATAGAAAGGTACACAGGTAGGGGTTATAACTGGGTTTATAGAAGGGGTCAGGGAATTACCACACAGTTCCCTGCCTCCAGGACTCCTCCTGAGTCCCGGCAGAGCTCCCGCAATCGGTGGGGCGAACCTCCCACAGAGGCTTTGGCGCGGGTTACGGGTTGCAACCCCGCCTGCCGCCTTCCTCTCGTAACAGGATCAGACTTAGAGTAAGAAGGGCAGAAATAGGGGTTTCAGACGCTCGAGATACAAGAGGGGGACAACGCAACTCTCAGGAGAGGGCCTTGTTGCCTTCAGTGCGTGAGGGCCCCGCAATGATGGCCAAGTAGCAGCAACTTGGTCAAACTTCAGTCATACTGTCGACGTCAGCCCCCCCCCCTGATGACTTCTTCAACTCGCAGCGATGACACCCCTTTAGTCAACTCAATGATCTCGACCCTTCTGCAAGCTTGCACCCTCACAACTTATTTCCAATTACTCCACCCGGCAAGATGGCCTGTGCCCCGTGCAGCAGGCAAGTACACCTTATCGCAACTTCGGTCTGCAGAGTGGGACATGCGCTGGTCCGCAGGTAAGCCTATACTCTGCAGTTCTTCTCACGTTCTTTTACTCAGTAGGTTGAGCTTCGCAGCGGCCTGCAATCTCACTGCTCCACCTTTTTGTCGCTCGCACCAATGAGGTAAGGTGTAGACCCTGCAACTTGCTCCCCGCTGCCTCGTTCCATCGGGATGAACCATGTACCAACCACAACATCCACCTCACCAGGTCAGGGCCGATAAGTCGTGCGGACTGCAGCAACAACAATCTAGCTGGTTGCGGCCTCGCCTACACCTACGGCAACCCGATTGCAGTCAGGAATCAGCGATAGTAGCCGAAGTACTCGCAACCACTGAGTGCACAGGCCACTGCCATATCTAGGCACCTGTTTCCATAATCGAAGTTCATGCGGAAACTCGGAACCAGAGGGACTGCACCCTCACTACGGCTCTCCGTAGTAGCCCAATCTGTTATCGGTCAACATCCACAGCAAAAGGGCACAGGTAGATAAGCCCTCCTGTACCGGGTGCCTAGGAGCCGTTAGTCAGCCTCCTGCGCAGTCCGCAATCTGCAGCCCCGCGGCCAAGACTCCAGGGCGCAGGTCATTGACCCTCATGCAGTCTACGGTCTCCTTGGCCGGTCCGCTGTTTCCTCTGTTCAACTGGAGCAAACGCCCCCCCCCCCAGCTTGCAGGTAAGTTGCTCCTCCTCTCTCTCTCTCTCTCCCTCTCTCACGCGCGGCCTTCCCAAACCACCTTGTCGAACCAGCCACTAACTGTGAAATCCGATCTTACGGTCGGATTTACCTACCATCCAAACCCCCACCCAAACTTCTTTCCTGCCCGGATCCATTCGGAAAGTCGAAGGTTCTGCGTTTTGCAACTCGCTACTCCCTCCTTCCCGTTGCTCCTGCACAACCTCTTCTTTTCCTAACTCTTATTCTACTAACCCTCCCCCTAATCTGACCCCACCACGCAACTCGCACGGGCAAAGAACCCCCGGATCGTCCCCTCCTTGGCCCAACCTCGCAGAGGGACGAGCGCAGTAGAGTGTTCCCCCTTCTTATTTTTCACCACCTTGCCATCGCGTTTTCCCGCCATGCCCTCCGCTCAGCCCATTTCTCGCACTACTTATTTTCTATTAATCTAGAACTAAACTAACGGTACTGCTAGCTTCGCCCGACCCCAAAAACTCATTCTAACCTTTTACATTGCATTAATCGGTCAAAAAATGACCGAGATACTGCAGCTTCACCCTCTTCCCTCTCGCCCCCTCCATAACTCCGCGCGGCCATTCTCTATCCAACCGCTGAGTCTAGCCTTCCAACGCAACAACGGACTTCACCATCGGATTCGCCATGGTTGATAACCCCCAGAATACATCGAAGCAAAACAGAAGTTTGGGAAGAGTGTGCTGGGGTCTCACAGTCCCAAATTGAGATGATGAGAGAACATGCATTGAGTTTAGAGAGAGGACATAGTGTTATTTAGTACACTGTTTATTTTTGTGGGTCGGATGGGAAACTTCACAGCACCTGCTCTTGGTTGGAAACGGTCGAGCAGGCAAAGACAAAGGTTAAACAATAAAGAAAAAGAAAATGATTAGGCTGTGTTCGAACAAGGCACTCGGATTACCGAAACTCTGACTCAGATAATAGGACTCAGACCCGGTGCCCTGAACAGTATTCAGATTGGGACTCAGACTCAGCGTTCTGAGTGCTACTCGGACCAGAACCAAGATTCGGCACTCAGGGCCGTGCTCAGAACCGATTCCCAATGTTTGAATGATACTCGAAACAATACCCAGATCTGTGTCCCGAACTGCACGCGGGACTGTATACAGGACAAAACTTAGAATCGTACCTGGAACTGAACTCAGGGCGGTTCTTAGGACGGTGTTTTGGGACTGCATTCAGAACAAAGCTTAGGGGCGGCAACCTCAACAGCATTCGTTTCCTTTTCTTCAGTCCGCAATTTCTTCAGAGTTCAGTTTCCCAGTCAGCAGTCAACCAGCAATGTTCGGTTCTCATCCAGCAGCCAGCAGCTGTAGGTAGAATCAACAATCAGAGAACGTGGCTAAAAACAGTATTCGGGACAGTACCCGGAACAGTACTCGAAACAGTACTCGGAGCAGTACTTGGAACAGTATTCAGGCAATACTCGACACTCAGCAACAGTCAATTCTCCGTTAGTTACTTCCAAGAGCCATGAGGCTCAAGCAGCTTCGGAATCTACAATCAATCAGTTTCTTTCGGATCAGCATCTTGTCTGTTTTCATAATCAGCAACCATCCAGTGCCTCTTTCAGACCAGCAAGTTATTTGCCGTTCAGTTCTCGACTTGTAACTAATCAGAGAGTCACTTGATATCAGATCAGCAAGTAGCCGGAAGAGTAATCAGATCAGAAACCATACCAGTAGTCCAGCAAGCAATTCAGCAATCAGTTCAGCAAACAGATCAACATCTAATCAGCGTTGGGTCGATAAATCTTAGCAGCATCCTGTCCGTGATCAGCAAAACAGAGGCAACAATCAGAAGATGGCGATCTTAACAGCAATCAGTAAACGACAATTAGTTGAGTAGTTAGAAACAACACTTTAGGGTGGCAGTCTCAGCAGCAGTAACCAACTAGTAACTAAACTGCGAAAACTCAGGGGAGAAATGGGTGATAGAGACATTATAAAGGTAGCATGCTCACTGCGTCAGGGCGTGTCAAAGGATAGGAGGGAGAGCGCAGTGGAAGAGTACAATCAGCAGACAATCATGATGATGGAGCAAGCTTTGATGCAGGTAAGAGATCACACTCGGATTGAATACACTTATAATGTTCATGACAAAAATGGCAGGTTGTGCGCTCCTATTTCCTCAGTGGGCACTGTAGAGGAAGCAAGGAAGGTTGTCCGGCATTTTCAGTGAGACAAGTTACGTGCAGACTGTAGAGAGTTCGCTAGACTTCAAAACGACTGTTTTCAGTAATCAGTTATCAGCAATTACTTAGTCAGTAATCAATCATCGACAATCAGTTTTCAGCAACGAGTTTCCAGCAGTCAGTTTGGTAACCAGTTCTCCAGAACCATCTGATTAGTTTGTATGGGCAAGGGTACTCATGAGCGCAATTCAGTCTACGCCGGTCAGTGAGTCAGTACTGGCCAACCTCAATCGGATCTCATGCAAAGAGGCATTCCATTATCAGTATGTTAGTGCCATTGGTTTCAGACAGGGGGATCTGTCAATCTTCGTTGTCCAGACCAATTTTGTTGATGGCACTATTTACGATCTGAGGCCTTATCTGAAGAAGGGCAAGGAGGCTCATGAGCTTTTTGACCCAGTCTGGATCTCAGCCACAAAATATCTTGAGCAGAGAGAGAGGGAGCTCGATGAGAGTGGTACCACGTTGGTTCGCGGTTTTGGGCCGATGCTTTATACTGACTACCCTAGGCCCCCAGTCCCTTCTCCTCTCACAGATGGCACGAGTTGGCTGGTTGTGATTGACTTGGCAAAGAGATACATCTCTCCGGCGGTGATTGACATTGAGGCGTTGACCGAGCCCACCGAGTTTCCCTACCTCAGACGAGGAGTCTTCTCAGTGGACGGGCTGCCTGCTTTGTGGGAGGAGTTTTGCTCCATGGTCAACTACCGTGTCATGTGCCTCGGATGGTCGTGCTCAGAGCTTGCTGGCTATAGGTGGCATTTTGTCACGAAGCCCCAGTCTCAGACTGTACTTGGGAGTGGGTCTCGGCACCAGAAACAATCAGTGAAAAGAGAGATTGTGAGAGGCTGACCAGGGGGATGAGTGAGGATTCTTGAGAGGTGCTGACCATGCCTGCGTACATGTACTTTCTGAGATTATTTTGAGTTCTCATTCTTCCCTCATTCAATTGCCCCTATCTTTGCTCGAGCCGGTCAGTCTAATTTTTTACATTATTCTTGCTTGATGATTGCCTCCGTGGATGTTTTGTCACAGTTCTCAAAATCAGATTGACATAATTGATGCATGCATAGCACTCTATAATTTTTTGGTTATTATTTGCATAATTCGCTGCTGTTCCGAATCAAAATAAAAAATTCCTAAGACCGGGGACCGGCGAAGACTGCAATTGAAGGGTCTCGCTCGAAGTCGAACGCACACAACAAGAAGGGATTTGCATTATTTAAAAAAAAATATTTATTGCAATCACATACAAAATCTTGCGTGACAGTCTGTTGGCTTTTCGGTTGCCCGAAGTGGCTGGACTGGAAAAAGTGCGACAAAATTGGTGTTGTTGTCGGGGATATGAAAAGATTTTCGTGTTCGGAACGAGCCTGGGTCATCATCGTCTTTGAGCTTTGATTAGGACGTGAGAACTGTTGACATTTTTGTGAGTTTCATGTTAATTCTATTATTCTCGTTTAAGTCCCGATTTTCTTGAGAATCACGACTGCTAACTGTGATTTATTTCTTCCTTGTGTGAGGTACGACACTGGATCGGGAAAGGAGATTGAAATTATTGACTGGAGAGAATCAAGCTTGACACAAGGTATGCCCAATTATCGCCCAACACGCTGAAAGGAATTGAAAGGAAGAGAGTGAGACGGATCGAGACAAATGCTGGTCGACGATGTTCTGAAAGAATTGTCTAAATTTACTACAAGAGGAATATTTTCTTACAGGTATGAGGCTTGTAAGGGCTATCACTCTAGTGGCTCAACCATCTGCGTAGTGCTGACTCATTTCTTGGAGGGAGATATCTATGACATCCTCCCATATATCAAGGAAGGAGGCAGCAATGATGGTGAGAATTTTAATTGGTTATGGGAGATCGTGATCCAATTTATCTATGATGAAAAAACGGACTTGATCAAGCAAAAGAAGAAAGTGGAATGGGGTATAATGCCAGTGGCATACAAGACTGTTCCAATCCCTCCTATACCTGACAGCTATTGTGATGGGGCTAACTGGCTGCCGATAATCAACATGGTATTGACAAGAGAAAAAAAAAACAGTGGTCATGAGAGCTGAAGAGATTTCAGCAGAAGTAATCAGACAAAGAAGGACAAATTTTGGCAGAGGTTCGGGACCAAGTCAAAAGAAGATTGAAGGTCTCCTAAGGTCGTTGAATACTTAAGCAAGAGATAGGCATTTTCATATGAAGTTGTCAGGTATGAGATGGTCGAGAGCGGATGGGAGCAGGAACGATTATATGTATTGACGTTCTATTTCACAGATCTGAATGTGTACGATGTGAGAATCTATGTTCCAAAAGAAAGAAGTGCTGACGCAGTATATGGGAGATGTTGGGGATTTGCTGAAGAGGTAGTACTGAGAGAGAAAGAGAGGCTTGAGAGAGAGAACAAGTGTTTCACTGGATCTACTAGATTTACTGCCTTCAAGGGATTTCCAGCTCCTCTCTTACCTGATATAAATTTATCAAAAGATGATTGGTTTGCGGTGATTGAGTTTGCCCAGAAAGTGAAAAGAGGTCAAAGAGTCTGATGAGTCGACGTTATGTACCCTTGAGGGAAAAATCTAAGCTTAGACTGATAAGAGGCCATGAAGGGCTGAGTAGGGCCGAATCAGACAAACTGCTGAATTCTCTTAATTCTATAGCATGTAAGGCTGTAATTCCTTATGAAATCGTGAGGTATGAAGCCATAAAGAGATCAGGACAAGAACAAGACAGTCTGTATGTTCTTACATGCTATTTTATTGATCTTGATGAATATGATATTGGGATTTATGTGCCGAAGCAAAGATTTGATGAAAGCCGAAAAGGTGCGTGTTGGCAACGAGCATCGAATTTTGTGCATGATGAGAAGAGAAGATTAAAGCGAGAGAGAAAAAATTTCTCCTTTAGCACCTATGTCAGACCTTTTGTTGGAATACCGTCTCCACCTGTTGAGGGACTCACATTCCCAAGACACAATTGGTATNAAAAATTTCTCCTTTAGCACCTATGTCAGACCTTTTGTTGGAATACCGTCTCCACCTGTTGAGGGACTCACATTCCCAAGACACAATTGGTATGCCATGGTAAAGTTTGCATGGAAAGTGAAGAGAGCCCAAGAAGAATACTCTCAGTAGCCAGGATAACTACTGTGAAGGGTAAACTCTATGAGGTGATAGGGTGTGATAATCCTTTTGTGATCCTGAGATATGAGACTTGTGAGAGAGGGTCCATAATATTTCACATTCCAGTGGTTAAATTCCTGAGTACAGGCAGCCTAGAGGTAAGGATTTATGTACCGGCAGGTCTAGAAAGGGAAGATGACTACTTGAAGTGTCAGACAGGTGCTTATATTAGTCTCATAAGAACCAAAGAGTGGCTTGAGAAGTTGAAAAGAAAAGTAACCTGGGGGAAAGAAGTAAGGCAATTTGAGAGGCTTCCTGAGTTCTCAATTGCTGAGGGATTTGAAGGCAGGGGAGATTGGATGCCTCTGTTGGAAGCCATTGCAGAGATTGGTAGAGCAAGAAAAAAAGACTCCGCTGTGATGATAAAATCCCTACTCCTGGGTACCTTTGAACACAGATTCGAGGTCGCTGATTATGTCCAACCTGAGATCTACCTTTCAGATGTTGCTTATGAAGATTAACAATGCCCAGTTTGACTGAACAGTTGACACTGGGAGTTATGTTGGAAGGTAGAGTAATCAAGATAGAAGGGACTCTTCGGATCTTTGACATAAATTTTTCTACCCTGGATGAGCTTGAGTTTTTGCAGCCTTTCTTAGATCGCATGAGAGATTCTGCCTTGAGAATTACCACTGACCAGACTGAGATAAGTTATCTGTTAAAAGTGGTGAAAGTGGGAACTACTGAGAGAGTGTCATACCACACTTTTCAGGAACGGGTCTCTCTTGCAAGAAGGATCAACAGTGGGCAGTAAACGATGCAATTTAATTATGAGAGTATAGACCTGACTCGATATTTTATGATTCGGGGTACTATAAAAGGGTATAACAGAAGATTGAATAGAGATGATGAGAGAGAGTTGATTGAAGATTACATTGGAAGGCTGAGAAGGATTGCACTGCCCTTAATCACTACCCAATCAATTATTGCTTATACTCTATATGTACAGAACTCTCAGGGGGTAGAGCAGACAAGAGAAGAGAGAAACGAGCCTGTATCTCTTGCGAGAAGAGTGAGAGATTGAAGAGCAGAGAAGAAAAGGATAAGGGTGATAGAAAGAGAAGAGGATATCTGGGAGAAGTCTATGGTCAAGATGGCAGGGCGAGAAAGACCAAGTACATCTGCAGGGACCAATGAAGAGGCCTTGGTTGGGGTTATACGAGAACTGGTCGAGAGAGTTGATATTATAAAAGGAGGGTTAGGCATTGCAAGAGCAAAGAGGCCAGATGAGAGAATTCCCTGCTTCAGAGAACCTCAGGTTAATGACTTCTTGGATGAGTATGAATTATTGGGACTCAGTTATGGCTGGACAGATAAGCAACGGCTTAAGCACCTTCTATCTTATTGTGACACTGATTCGAGACTGGTAGTTCAGGAACTAATGGAAGGTGCTACTACCTGGGAAGAAGTCAAGGAGAGATTGAAAAAGGAATTTGAGAAAGATTCAGTTCCAACCACAACTAAGGATTTATTTAACATCAGAAGAGTTAAATATGACACTTTCAATGTTTTTCTTCAGACCTTCATCCGAACAGCAAGAAGAATTTCATATTTGGACGAAGCTTAGAGATGCCATATATTTTTGACAAATTTTACTGACACTGAAAGACAAGCAGTTCTTAATCAAGCTCAACACTATCCTCTCAGATAGGATGAAATGGTTGCAATCATAAGAACTCTACCTACTGTCTCCCATAAGAAATGGTCACTGGATCAGATCAGTACTTTGGCCAAGGACTGGGAGACTGAGAATGGAATAAATAGAGGAAGCAATCTAGCTGCTGAGAATATTCTTCAGAAAGTGATGGCTAACTTTATGCCTGCAAGGCCTGCAACGCATGCTGTGGATGACAGGGGAAAGAAAAAGGTTAAAAGTGAGGAAGATGATGACGATGATGATGACAACGAAAATCATGGTAAGAAGGGGGATTCGTTCAGAACCAAAAGGAATGGGAAGAATGGTGATGGAGGAAACAGAGAGAGAAAAAAATATGATGAGCGTCCTAAGAGGAGTTTTACTTGCTACTATTCTGGAGAAAGTGGACATACTACCACTTACTGCAAGCCACTTGAGGAGGATGTAAGAAGTGGGGTGGCAAAGAAAGATGCAATGGGTCATGTCTGTGATAGCTCATGGAATAAGTTGGACCCCAGACATCCGAGAGGTACGAGGCTTCTTGCTCTTAAACATGATGAAAAGATGAAGATTAAGAAGAAGAGAAAGGCCAATGTGAATATTCATTTCCTCACTGGAGACTTGCCTAATGAACTAGTACAAAGAGCAGATGACCCCTATACCACGATTGAGTTGTCTCTGCAGTCCTTAACATTGATAGACTGTGAGCCTAGTGAGGCATCAACAAGTGAGTCTCCATTGGGAGGGAACCCTACTTTTCAGAATCCCTCTGGATTAGTAGAGTCCTCTTCCAATGAAATGGCTCATTTCCTGGCTAACATGATGTCATTCCATGGTGATCTACCCTCAGAACTTGTCATGGAACCAAGTGTCAGGGTTGGTGAAGGAAGGAACCACCAAACCCGTATGAGGAATCTCTTATCGACATCCTTGATGATCCTGAACCGGAACGTTCACAGGAAAAGAATGAACAGGGGAGAAAGAGAAAATTTATTCTCAAGAGTGATTTAGATGATGGGACAGTGATTTCTGATGTAATTGCTAAGACGCTGGAAGAAACGGAAGTAACACTGTATTTCAAGGAAGCAATGACACTAGCACCCAAACTGAGAGAAGAGTTGAAAAGGTTAATTGATAAGAAGAAGATAGAAGTTAATTATTTGAGGTCAGTCTTTCCCAACCTAGTGAATAGATCACTACCAGGTTACAAGATGAGATTTGCAACCATGGGTTGTGGGCATCTTACAATTCGCATTAATCAAGTGAAGATTCTAGCCCTAGTAGATTCTGGGGCAGAGATGATACTTCTTTCACGAAGAACAATGAAAGCTTGTAATTTATCAATTGACAGACCCGCACAAAATGTACTGAGTAATATTGCAGGAGAGCTGTTCATGGCGGGATTCATTGATAATTTGCCTATTAAGGTTGGGACAATGACTGTGGAGTTACTGGGTTTTGTAGTACCTGATCTGGATCATGACTGTATCTTGATAACTTCATTCTTGCATAGGATGGAGGCGGTCCAATTTTTCAGTCATGAGGGGTCATCCTGGATCAGTCTACAGGATCCAGAGACTGCTCAAGAGCAGACCTTTATGGTCGGTACGAAAAATGATTTCAAGCATCAACTATCTGCTAATTCGATCAGGAGGGAGGAATCTGCTGAAAGGGTTAGGAGACTAAAGGAGGAAGTTTCAAAAATGATGAAAGCCTTTGGAAAACTTGAAGATGAGGATGGACAAATTGAAGCCTTCAAAAAAACTGTAGAGACTGCTAAGGGAGGAAGGATGAAATTGAGATTTGCATCGACTCACCGTTTTTTAGGAAAATAGTCACTGAGTCAAAAAGAAAATACAAGCCCAAGGGGGTGAAGAAAAACCCAGTGGCAGTCTTAATAGAGAAAGATTATGATGAAGCATTGGAAAAGGAAAGACAGATTATAAGAGCATTGAGGGAATCAGCAAAACTGGAAAACAGAGTCACCAAAGAAAGGTTTGACACAATGAAGATAGGCTCGGATCAGTTTATCCTGCCTAAAGAGAAATAATATATCTTCAAGATGTGTCAGGAATTCTAAGAATATATCTTCAAGATGTGTCATAAATTCTCTGGTGCTTTCTCCTTTAATGATGAAAAGAGGGGGCGACTGGACGTGGACATGATCAAGATGGCCAAGATTTGGACAGTTGATCATGTTCCATGGAATGATAGACCAACCAAGTATGCCTTGAAGGAAGAGGCAGAGGTTGTGAAGTATCTTGACAAAAAGATTGCGTCAAGTGTTGTTGAACCTGCTGATGGACCGTATGTTAACCACTGGTTTTGTTTTTGGAAATCAGGGGGCGGACTAAGATGGATACAGAATCTTCAGAAGCTCAATTCTGTGACGGTACGTGATGCAGGTAGTCTTCCTAATGCTGACCTCCTAGCTGAATCTTTTGCCGGTCGATGCATTTATTCTCTAGTTGACCTGTATTCTGGCTATGATCAGTTTTGTATTGATCCCACTAGCCGGCCAATGACTGCCATGCACACGCCAAGGGGGCTTGTTCAGATGTGCGTGGTACCTCAAGGCTGGACTAACGGAGTAGCAGTGGTTCAAAGGGATATGGTTAAAGTCATGCAGGATATTTCCCCTGAAATAACCAGTCCCTACATTGATGATAATCTTGTAAAAGGACCCCTGGTAAGAGATGAAACTTTGGTGGCAGAGGGAGTTAGAAAGTTTTTCTGGGAACATGCTGAAGGAGTAAAGCTGGTCCTAGAAAGACTTCAGAAGTATAATCTGACTGCCAGTGGACCAAAGTCCCTTCTCTTCCAACCAGAAGTGATAATCCTGGGCTTCAGATGTTTCTCCAAGGGTAGGAGTCCCTTGCAGAGCCTCTGCGAGAGATGGTAAGACAAGGGGCTAACTTAGCATGGAATGATAAAAGACAGGCTGCAGCAGAAACGCTGCAAGAAAAACTAAGAGATGGTGGTGTAGTGCTGGGAGTACCTTATTATGATGATGAGGAGACAAGACCTTTCATCATTAAGGCGGATGGAGGACCAGTTGCTCTGGGTGGAGTACTTATTCAGAAAGAGGAAAATGGGAGAGAAAGACCTCTAAGATTTGAAAGCAGAACTCTCAGTTCTACTGAAAAAGGCTACACCCGATTCAGGAAAGAGCTACTGTCAATCATTCATAGCCTCAGGTGCTTCAGGCACTATGTCTTGGGAAGGAGATTCATCCTGAGGACTGATGCATCTGTTGTGATTGGTGTCATTAGAAAACATCAACAGGTAGATCCAACAGTCAGCAGATGGATCGCTTTCATCTGGACCTATGATTTTAAATTGGAAAATATTCCCATGTGAGAAGAACAGAGCGGATGGCTTAAGCCGGATTGAGTGGCGAGAAGAAGAAGAAGATGTGAGTGGAACAATTGAATAATCTGCCTATGTTGAAAATTTTCTTAATGAAAAAGATGATGAGGATTATGAGGCACCGTGCTCCTACAAGTGGAGTCTATGGCCAGAAGAGAGAGACAGTTGGGGAGAAATTCCAAGTGCATACGTTTATGAGTCGATTCTAAGGAAAGAAGAAGATGATGAACCAAACGATTGGTATGCAAGAGTTAGTGCAGCAGCAGTGGCTGCTCATGAAATTGGAGAAAGTTCAGGACCAAAGGAGGATGAAGAAAGTAAAAAGAAGGAAGAAGAGATATTTTTCTTCTTTGAAGAGTATGATGAAAATTATCAGGAGATTGGTAGAAAGATGGAAAAGAAGCAACAAAAAGAATATTGTAAAGATTCAAGGAAGAAATTCAGACTAAAAAGAGGACATATCTTTGTGGATGGTAAGGGAGGCCTACCTCCACTAAGAGTGGTCTATGGTAAAGAGAGCTGCATGAAGGGGTTGCCGGTGGCCACAGGGTTGCTGAAGCTACCTACTCCAAGACTGTCGAACTTTACTTCTGGCCTGGCATGAGAGACATGATTTCCAGATACTGTAAATCATGTGTCTTATATCAGAAGAGGTCTACCACAAGGATGATTGAGCCCCTATTCCCTACAATCCTGGTAGAACCAGGTAGTAGAGTGCATTTGGATCTCATTACTATGCCACCAGGCAAGGGTGGGATGAGATACATACTAAACGTGAGAGATAATTTCTCTGGATACGTTGAGGCAAAAACTCTGAAAAGGAAGACAGCCGAGCAAGTGGCTGATTGGATAGAGGAAGTCTATCTCAGGTATCCTTTTATCAGAGAATTTGTCTCAGACAGAGGATCAGAATTCAGAAATGAGGTTGTCAGAAGAATTACACTCAGATTGGGTGTCAGAATTCGATATGTGACTACTTACCATCCTCAAGTGAATGCTCCTGTGGAAAGAGGCCACAAAACTCTGAAAGATTCATTGGCCAAGTGGTGTGACGGGAAACTCAGTAACTGGCCAAAGGTGTTAAGAGTTGTTGTATATGCTGATAATATCACAGTCAAGAGAACTACTGGTTATGCACCTTTTACACTGTGGTATGACCGTTATGCTACGTTACCAATTGAGAGTATTGTCAAAACGTGGTCAAGTCAAGAAAGCGACAGAGATTATTCTATTTCAGAACTCCTTCAGATCAGAATGAAGCAGATATCTGAAGTTGATCAGGCAGTGATGGATGCAGCAGAGAGAATGACATCCAGCAGACTATCGGATCAAGAAAGATGGAACAAGAAAAGATACATAAGAAAAAAGAAATTGAAGATCGGAGATGTTGTTATTTTGTTTGACAGTTTTCTTGAGACACAATGGACTAAATAATTGGAGCCCAGATGGTCTGGTCCTTACAGAATCACATGAGAAGCAGAAGGCAAGGTTTATGAGATCTCAGAAATGGATGGATCCAGGGTTCATGACATGGTATCAGGGTCAAGACTTCGTAAGTTCATCTTTAAAGACCCTGATTTGATCCCTACAGTGATTCCAAAAAGAGGGAAGAGAAGTCAACCATCCAAGTAAGAGAACGGTCATAGAGGACTGAGAAGGAGTATAATAAAACATTGAGACAGTTAGGCTCAGTTATCAGCAGACAATGGTCATTTTTGCATAGTCGATTCAGCATTTCAGTTTCAGTACTTCAGTATCAGCATCTCAGTTTCAATGTTCCAGTTTTCAACAAGTCATTTCGTTATCTATCTCAGCAAGCAACTAAGTTAATGAGACTATATCTTTGATGTAGTGCTCCAGTCGTTCCATGAGTGTCAAGTTCTGAGAGTGAGGAGTAACTGTGAGTACAGTTCTGGGAGCATTGGCACAGTGTCAAGATCCGAGAAACTCATGGTTGTGGCACATAAAATGATATGAGCAGTATTATCTTTATCACAAAAAGAAAGCATGATGGGCATAAAGAAGTTCAGTTCTGTCAGAATGAAAGTTATCAGCAGAAGAGCTTCGTGTCTCTGACTAAGTTGTCCATCCAAGAGATTCAGACGAAGGCAGGCATAAAGAAGTTCAGCTTTACTTGACTGAGGGTGGTCAGTAGAGGGACTTCGTGCTTCTTGGCTAGGGTCTGTCTTCACTCAGATGAGGGAAGGGACCTCTCTGAGATCAGAGTTTTAGTATTTCCTTGAGACTGACAGGACGTCTCTTGGAAAAACAAATCCTAGTTGAGGGAAGGGACCTCTCTGGGGCTAGCACTAAGTTTTTGCTTGTGACTGAAGGGAGGTCTCTTGCAAATTCTTAGTGTTGGCTAGCATGTTATTGTTCAGTGCCTCTTGAGACAGACGGGACGTCTGTTGAGAGATGTTTGTTCTGTTATGGGGCGTGGGCAGTCTGCTTGTGGGTTATGATATGCTTGTCTAACTGTCTGTGTCTGGGGTTTTCTTCTCTAACCTAAGGGTGCGTTGATTGTCGGGGCCAGCCAGAGCCTTACCGCAGTAGGTTGCAATCTGGTGGGGTCAGCAGGTCCTCGATGCGAGTGTCGAATTTCGTAGTCAACTGAGGCTAAGACTCCGGGAGCCTGGCCTATAAGGTTGAAAGGGGTTAGCTGGAACCCTACCGCAGTCAGAGGATGCAATCTAGTGAGGTTAGCCAGAGCCTGAAACTGTGGTTAGATCGGGTCCCACGTTCAAAAATCTGGGCGGGGTAGCCAGCGCCCTTTGCCAAAAACTGGTAGGTGAGCCGGTCCCTGACCGCAGTGGTCAAATTCAGATTCTAGACAGTCAGACTGACGGGACGTCTACTGTCACAGGGTGACCAGACCCGCAATAGTCTGGGTGTCCTGGCGAGAGTGCCAAAGGGCTGTCATAATCGAGTAGTGGGTATGATTGGTCCTGACCTGGAGGCAGGTCAAAGGGGCTGTCAAGACAAATGGTTTGACTAGTCCTGGCCTGAGGCGGCCCGAATAAGGTATGTCAGACTGACGGGACGTCTGACGTTCCTAGCCAGTGGTGGGCCGAAATCAAGGCAATCAGTAAATCCTGGGTATGAAGAGCTGTTATGTATTAATTGTTGTTTGTTATTTATTGTTTTATTTATAGGTTTTATTTTAATTTATTGATGCGTGACTGCTAGTTGTCAGAGGGTCTGCTTGCTGGGGCATGGTTGTTGTCTGTGGGACTTGTTGGTTTTGCAGGTATGCAAATACTTATCTGAAGTTCCCAGACCAGAGAAAAGAAAAAGGGTTTGGTATCCTCTCCCTTTTGTCTGAGAAGTTGAGGAGACGTCTCACTCAGACCAGAGAAAGAAAACAAGGGTTTGGTATCCCCATCAGGTGCCCGAGAGGCTGAGACATTTCACTCAGATCAGGGGACAGAAAAAGAGGGTTTGGTATACCCTATTCCGAGCATGGCAGACAGAGTGAGTACCCTCGTTACTGGGGTCATCCTTAGCATGAATGCCTGAACAAGAGCTGAGGTAACCTCCATGTGAGAAGGCTAATAGTTGAATAAGTCAAACATTCAGACAGAATCCTTCTTAAAATTTTATTTGGTGGCCGACAAGCGGCCTGGTTCACGAGGAACCTGCATCCTTGGCCTTAAGGAAGCCAAACTCTCAGGCCTAGGACGCTATGGAGTGGACAGTGAGCCGAAAATTTTGTGAGCCGAAATCAGACTCAAAAAGCTGAAAAGAAATCGCGCTTATATAAGACATAAAAGACAGCCATGAGCTCAAGCTGGAAAAGGAAGAGAAGAAAGAAGATGCTGAAAAGAACACAGTGACTGGGATGATGGGGTGATGAGACAGTACATGGAACAGAGAGGGGCGGAACGGGCACTATCGCCTTGCTTACGGCAGGGGKGGAAGGAGCTCTGGGGATATAAGGAGGAGAAGAGGCGCTAGGAGTACCATAGCGCGCGTCGAACTTCTTGCGAAGGAACTCCATCCTGTCTGGTGATGGAGTTCTCTCGTACCACCCTCCTAACGGGTAGCGAGGGTGTGGCCTTAAACGGCCATAGCCTGGCGGCTCCTCATCTTCCTCCTCCTCTGAGCTATAATCCCGCCGTGCCCTGGCTGGCGGTTCTTCCTTTGCTTTCCCTCCTCTTCCTCCCCTACCTCTACCCTATCCACGGCGTGCCTCAGGCATGATGTAAAGCAAAGTAGCAAAAGATAAAAGACAGAGGATCTATCTTCAGGGACTACGACTGAGAATACTATACGGGTGAGATTTATAAAGACAAGACTATAAATGCACCGACTGTGAAGAATTATGGTACACTGCCTGGGAAAGAAGAAGAGCGCTAAGAGGAAAAGGTAGGTATTAAGTGAGAAGATAGTTGTTGAGCAGGGAAGAAAGCTCGGAAAAAGAAAGGTTAGTGAAGAGAGGAGGTAGGTGCAAGGAAGAGAGGAAACTAGCACCGAGGCGCAAAGAGAGAAGGCCAGATTACAAAGTGAGAACGAGCGCTGGAGTGATTACAAAGTGAGAATGAGCTCTGGAGGAGAGTGCAACCATAAAAGGGAAGACGAAAGCAGAAAAAGAAAGCAAGCGCTATGAGAGAAGCTTAGCGCAGAGAGATGGCTAGTGCAAAAAGAAAAGGGTGAACGCTAAGAGAGCGGGCGAGCGCAGAGAGGGGGCTAGCGCAGAGAGAAAAGGCGAGCACGACGTAAGTTTGGCAAGCGGGGTTGGTGCAAAAGTACACCGCGAGCTCCTTGAGAAGTCATGGCAGAAGTGAGTGAGGCCACACTAATCCGTGCCGCTCTTATATTAATAACATGGTGCGTATTGACCCAACGGGGACGCTGGGTGGGGATTTGGTATTATGTCGGAGGGCACGACTTCTCAGCCCTCCTCTGTGGACCAAGCCCTGCTTGGCACCAGTTCTTGTACCAGCTCCCCGAGCTGATGTTCCGGCCTGTAGATATACCCTGGACCCCTGTTGTTCCTAGCATCCAAGTTGTGCCTTGGTATGGACCAGCCCCAGTGGCAGTACCCCCGACAAAAAGGGGTGCGCCACAGAACTTCCGTTGGTCCACGCAGGCTCAGCGCCCTGCTGTACAGCAGCGCACGACCGGCCTGTGACCGTGGTGGCCGCCGGGCTCGCCCTGGGACGCGGAGATGAAGGGGGTGGCGCAGTCTTTTCTACTGCGCGCCGAGTGCCCTGATGCCGAGTTATGGGTAGGATGCATGAGACAGAAAGTCGTTGTCGGAGAAGGAAAGAGGAAAAGAAAATAAAACGCCAAAAATCTAAACCCGCTTTAGTATGGGGAAAATTCAGTGGCCTCGGGTCACTGCGATGCTATGATTTCTTTTCCAAAATTTTGAATTGTCGTTTTCCACCTGAATGATCTGTCACTTCACAGGGAAGGCCGCCAATTCAGGTCTCGGACCGCAACTGTCGTCTCATGGTCTGGGTCTTATCGACCCCTCGTAAAATTGTCTGTACTGGACCTGTTTGTCTGAATCGTGCGGGCCCCGGTGGCCAGGTGAAGAGGCAGATACAGTGAGAACTAAAAAGAAAAGAAAATGGGAAAAGAAAGAAAAGGAACCCCAGATCCGTGTGTGAGCGCGGGGCGCGGTTCAGGCAAGGCTGGTGCACGGAGAGATTTTGTGACGCTACCCTCTCCTTCCTTTACCTTTTTCCTGTGGTTATTATTGTTATTTTATTTTATTATTATTATTTAGTTTTCTAAATTTGATTTTCTACCCGTTGGCTTGTCCTTTCGCGGAAAGCCAACGGTTCGGATTTCGAACCATCTTTTCGTGGCCTAAGTAGGCCGATCTCACGTATACAGTCTGTGGGTGCGCATCGATCTGACATCGCGCGGCAGGACCTCAAAAGGAGGGCGACCCGCGGCCGCATCGGTAGGAGGCCTATCACCCCCTTCATGGAGGGTCATAAGCCCCCTCCTTGCCATCGGACACGGGCACCCAACTGGGATAGACCGAGGGTGCACTAAAAAGGGGGAAAATGCGATCATCGGTTCCCCGTTATGGGACCATAGTGCCGAACTTGTTGCCATATTGTTGGGGTCTAGAACTGTCAAGAGAGAGGCTAGTTAGTGATCGATCGATTGGGTTATAGGCAGAAGTGTTTCTCTGAAAACTATTCAGTTTTAATTTGCAAGTCATTTTGAAAACTGTAAAATTCTTGAAATACTGGTAAAGTCTGAAAATGACTAATCTGAGTCTTTCGTTCAGAACACAGAGGTCAGGTCTATAAAAGGGAGAGGGAGTTGAGATATTGTCTGTGGCCAGTCGACTGGTGATATACAGTCTATAGTGCGAGTTCCGGTGGGAGGTGGTCTGCTATAGGAGGTCTATGGTCTAGTGTTGTGCTGTCTATCAAAGCCGTGTCGAGCGCATCGGCCCCCGCGCGAGCGAGGGCCCTCCCGGCCATGTCACGCAGGAGTTTCTAAACTAAAACATTCATTCAAGAGACAACTCGGGATCGACACATAACATTCTGCGAACCGCCGAGACGGACGCGGTTGCATCCCTCCTTCGCCGGTCTAGCCGGGTGCGCCAGCTATACTTCCCACGATCCCCTACGACAGGATAGGTTTTCGCGGAGCATAAGCTTGCATCCCTAAGGGGCTGTCACCACCCTTAAGGGCGTATCCTACCGAGCTACTGACCCACGTGCGAAAGCTTTTAGATGCAATCACAGAGGTAGGCCAGCCGAGGGCGTTTGCTCGTTTCGCTGTAGTATAGGAGTCGCTTGGTTAACGCCAAGTGGACCCAACGCTGTTCGTCCCCCAAGGCACTGATCTCCTAGGTACGAAGCGGACGTTGGTCGACTAGGATTGTCTCAACCAAGAGTGATACCCTTCATTGATCCTAGTCCCTTAAACATACAGTCAAACGAAAGTTACGACAACCATACATATAATTATATCAAAAGGAATCGACCGTAGCCGACACAAATAAATATTCCTAGTATGAAAAGATAACTGAAGAAAAAAATACAAATCATCATCTCATATATCCAATAACACAAGATCAAAAATTATCCGACCGCCTCAAGTCGAGTACAACAAAACAATCAAAACAACTGCAAACGAAAAGTTGGCTAATCGAAAATAACATTGATGTTGCCAACACGGTAGTCGGACAACCTCTGTTTTGACTTGATGAGACGCGTTGCCAAAGTCATTCATTCCATCCTATCGCCGATCTAAGATTCAACGCGCATGACAAACCGCTTCCGCATGATTCTTGATCAGGGGCATTGTTTGACATGAAGCATGCCTCTTCTTCTAAGAAGTGGTTTGAGGTACTCCTCCTCCTCCTCGTCCGAGTACAAAACTCGGATCTCAGAAGTCGGGCCGTCTCCACCGAATAGGCAAGTAACCCCCCGTAGAACGGTCCACTCTGGGTCGATAACAGGGTCGGCTCCTGAAGCAACGAACCCCCGCCCCAGATGCTTCCTAGAGATAGTGGATGCGTCCACCGCGAGTAGCTTTCATATATTTATTTATTTTTCCTAAGTCCCGGGGTAACTTAAACGAAAAGAAATCAGAAGAGATAAAGAAAATGAAAATCATTTAGACAGGTACAGGTAGATAAAGGTCGTGCAGGATAGAATGGGTCAATCCTTGGGAAAAAGCTAAACCCGTTTGACCTTTTCTGCTTTATTTCAATAGAATTCATTCTACGACACACGTTGAATAACATTTTTTCAAAACAACTTCTTTTTGACAAGCAGACAGGTGAAAGGTTGAAAGAAGACAATCCATTCCTTCATCTCAAATAGGCATAATCAATCTCCTTTGTAAGCATCCCTCTACCTACCTGCACAGACCGCAAAGGAAACACGTTCAAAAGAAAACAATACAATCCCGTACTCGAGTCAGACTTTTTCATTCACATGCATGACTTGCACAACGTTCCTCTACCTTTTCTTTTGAATATTCAAAACGAACAGGGTCAAGCAAAGTGCGGGTCCACACAGGCGTGAAAGGAAGTCTGAGTCATTCCACTGACCTTGAGTGAAGTGGCGCCGAAGAAGCGCCCTGGCTCACTCAAGAAAGCCAACCAACAAGTTGTGTGTGTCGCCGAAAGTTGTAGTCTCAAGGAAAATCCTGATCAAACCACCTCTCACTCGCACGCCTCATCCGCGGTAACCCAAGCGTGAAAACGGCGAGTCGCACGTCAGTCCCAACTGGTCCCAAGCGGTCCCAGATGGTCCCACGCGGTTCCAGGTGGTCCCATGCTGTCAAACACTTCGTCGAATGACTATTGAGTCGAAAACCGTTTCCGCCACAGTTATAAAAAAAAAAAAAACCGGTGCCGAATCTCAAAACCGCATGCGTCAAGACTGCCGCAAATGACCGCCCGCGTCCCACGTTAATCCCAACTGAATCCAGACAGTCCCAAGTAGTCCAGTCCCACTGCCGCAAGTGTTGGGTAGTCCCAACTACAAAACATTTATCTCATGTGCCGCATAAAAAAAATAAACCCGCTTGTCACGCTCAGATTTCGTACCGTCGCATGCCGTCAACCGCCACCATGTGACGTTGCTGCTGCCGTACACACCAATGGTAGCAGACCTTCACCAAGAAAAGCAGACGCCGCACCGCAACAAAAAACCTTTCAGCGCCGTAAAAAAAACCTCCACTGCCGCGCCGTACGTCCCACCGCCGTATCGCAGTTCCGCTGCCGTGCCGAACTCTCGTCGGAAAATGGCAGCGCTTCCGCACCACCGTCGAAAAAAACAGAACCGCCGCCGCAAAATTTCAGCAGCGCTTCCGCACCATCGTCGAAAAAAGCCTGCGTCGCCGCTGCAAAAGTTCGGCAACACTTCCGTACCACCGTCGAAAAAAACAGAACCGCCGCCACAAAAATTCGGCGGCGCTTCCGCACCACCGTCGAAAAACCAGAACCGCCGCCGCAAAAAATCTGGTAACACCTCCGTACCACCGTCGAAAAAAACAGAACCGCCGCCGCAAAAATCCGGCAGCGCTTCCGCACCACCATCGAAAAACCAGAACCGCCGCCGCAAAAAATCCGGCAGCACTTCCGCACCACCGTCGAAAAAAGCCTGCGTCGCCGCCGCAAAAGTTCGGCAGCACTTCCGTACCACCGCCGTAAAAAACCTATGCCGCAGCCGCAGAATTTCGGCAGCACTTTCGTACCGCTGCCGTAAAAACCCGTGCCGCCTCCGCAGAATTTCGGCAACACTTCCGTACCGCTGCCGTAAAAACCCGTGCTGCCGCCGCAGAATTTCGGCAGCACTTCCGTACCGCTGCCGTAAAAACCCGTGCCGCCGCCGCAGAATTTCGGCAGCACTTCCGTACCGCTGCCGTAAAAACCCGTGCCGCCGCCGCAGAATTTCGGCAGCACTTGTCGTGCTCCCCATCGCTCCGCTGCCGCTCCAAGTAAATACATAAATAAGTAAATAAAAATTACATAAAAAAGTAATAAAAGATGAATACATAAAAACATACCAATAAATCACCACGCTGCCTCAGAGTCCCACCAGAGACCAGCCTGCCAAGGGGTGGAGCAGAGTGCTCCAGCCAAGGCTATGGCTGTCTCCTCCTTCGTCGCTCCGCTCCTCTGCAGTCCTCCAGCTCCGCCGGCAGCACTCCTGCCTCCTCTCCAGCACTCCAGCAATGAGGCAAGTGTGCTGTCGCACACTGGCAGCCGGAGGCAAGTGTGAGGCAGCTGGGGGACAGCTGCCTCTTTTGTAGTGGCTGAGGAGGGCAGCAGC
>BFEA01000387.1:507643-518839 GCA_003427395.1 Chara braunii | reverse complement strand
TCTCTCTCTCTCTCTCTCTCTCTCTCTCTCTCTCTCTCTCTCTCTCTCTCTTGCTCTCTCTATTTTGATTTTGTCCTCCTCCCTGTTGTCTACTCCCTCTCCTTGTGTACTACCAGTAAACGCATATGAATGAGCGTCATTGAGAGAACAGACAAAATATAATTACCCTTTTACTCTGCCTCTTTTTATAACGTGCAACTGGGCCGTAAAGGCACACGGGGATGTGGGCAGCCGGCGCTCAACCATCATCAACGTGGCCAGCCTTGTACGTGATAGGCACAGCAAGAAGGTAACTACAAAAACAAAGAAAATGGGTGGCCTCCCAATGCTAGCTGATGAAAATATAATCAAGAAAACGATATAACAAATTTATTGTCTCGTATTGTTTTTAGTGCTGGGTTGGCCCATCTCAAGTGTGTTGCATTGCTTGTGTAAAGGTGAGATTCCTTGCTTGTTTAAAGGTAAGGTTCTGAATAGATATTGACTTCACAAGCAAAAAACTGTTTCATTGGTGGATTGGCTCATCTTGAGAATGCTTCATTGTCTGCAATAGAGGAGAACTTGCTATGACTTTGGATCTACTCATCTGGGCGGAATAGGGGAAGTTGTGGTGATATTTTATAACACACACACAGAGGTACTGGGCAATGAAAGATGAAGTCTCGAGCTGCTGTGTGCTGCAGGTAGAAGACTGGCTCCCAGCTATATACTGCTGGGCCTACCGAAAGTCCCTCTCGTCCTGCTGCTGGAGCCATCCAATCGGGTGGCTGATCGACGGTCCGAGGGGCAGGCCCAAATCCTGGTCCACTGGTCTGGCCTAGAGAACGGTCTGCCTGGGTCCCTACCGGATTCCAGGCCCCCGTGCTGATGCAGGAGGAATGTCTGTAGGAGACAAGGCTGGACATCACTAGAGACAAACCCAGATCCAGCCGAATGCCGACAGAAGGTCTACCTGGCCTGAAAAGTGCCTCTGGGCCTGAAAAATGGTCTACCAGTTCTACGGTTCTACCCCTGGTCCGAACAGGCACCAGTGCCTGTTCGGACCAAACAGTCCAAACGACATATCCCAGACCGGACAAAAATCTCAGAAAAATAATTAAACACACACAAAACAACACGCACAGGGCACAACTACCCGGGATCCCTCTACGAGAGGTCCAAATCATGTCCATGGACCAGGGCCGCCCAGCATATAAAGGTTGTACGGCCTGGGGGCCAGTAGGTCCAACGTCGGTCTTCTAGGGCCCATGTGGCTTCCTTGCATGCAAGGTTAGGACAGGATCTTAAACAGGTTTAGGTGTCATGGTGATATGTGGACGCGCTGGAAGAGGAAGATGGCACCAAACATGACAGGGAACATAGATGGTTGCTCCTGTGGGAGACGAGAGGTCAGGGAGAGTGTCTGAGTCAGGGTCAGGTTTGGTGGTGATGTGTGAACTCTTTGCAGGAAGAATAGTTACACCGAACATGACAGGGATGACCAAATGCTCAATGCACTGTGATGGCACATAGCAGCGTACGGAAGACAAGAGGTCGGGGAAGGCTGGGCATTAGCATATTTTTCTGATCCTTGGTGCTTGTCACATGTCTTATCGTTGACTACATGTGTCTGTGAATGCAGGTGTTTGTGCCGGTGGTTAGGTGGGGTACTTCGAAAGGTTGGAGGAGCTCCGAAGGCCGGTTCTCATTCACACACACCAGTTTTAACTTGAAATGATTTTGTGTCCATTTGTGTCTTCATTATGAAAAAGGGAGGGAAAAGAATGAAGAGATGTCACTCAATTGCTGTGCTGGACCTGGTGTTTTGCAGGCAAATCAAGGCCAGTCACGCCGAATGCAACCTGTGGTTTATCCGGAGTTCAGATCAGCGTACTTAACTCGGTGAGCTTACTTGACTTAGCTAACTGTGCAAGGAAGATGAGCATTAGCGAACTCCAGCAATCAAACAGCATCATACATATGTGTCCAGATAGTCTTGACCTCGAACCAACAGCAGACATGCATCACGAGATTCACCAAATAAGAACGCACCAATAGTTCGTAATTGACAATGTTGAAATAGTCTCTCATCATCATCAACGAAGAACAAGAGTTGATATCCTATTGGCGCTCGGCTCCCAGACTACTTGTGGCAGATCCTATCTAGACTAATACTACAATGCCGATGTTGACAACAACAGCTTCCTGAAGTACGAGCATACAGCGGACAATGCCGCCCGCTTCCAGCACCAGGTATGTCTCTCGCCACACTCACAACCCCGATCCACACCACACAGATGCCACTAGCACCCAAGGACCACCCTGCGCCACACCCAGCTCACAGCAGAGCAGCTCGGCTATGGCTGCCCGCTCCTTCCTGCTCGCCCGTGAGAGCGTGAGTGCCAGCCAGCCAGCAAATAGCGCAGCAGCGCTCGCGCAGCATGCAGCCAGCACCCGAATGCCGAATGAGGAGGCAGGCCCTTCCCTATATCGAAGTGGCCTGCCTGCGTCCAGTCCAGGAAGMTTCCRRTAGGCCCCGGTAGGCACAGGCCCAGACCTCACACGCAGGCCCAGGGCCTGATGGTTGCATGTGCCCAACTGCCCTTGGCCTGCTCACGGCCTTTTTCACGCGTCTGGCCCAGGTCACCATTCAGATACATTTGCAAAAYATGGCCCTGGGCCTGGGCGCCTTCAACCAACTGGCGCAGCGCAACTGTCTGAATTTCACCAGTTGCGGGGTACCCTGAAAATCGAGGCCCTGAGGGCCTGTCGCGCCTGCCTTCACTTAGGGCGGCCGACATGCTGCTAAAAGGGCCCCAAAGGGGCTTAGCGGGCGTAGCCTCGCAACTGAGATTCACCTGGCTTCTGTTTCACTTTTTTTCTCTTTCTCTTTAATCTATCTCTTAGGTTCTCTTTCCCATTGTTTTCCATTCTTTTTTACCAGCTTCCCTCCTTGGTGTGCTCAAATACCTGAACTGTTATGACAGAAGCTTTAGGTGCAAATCTGTTTACCCTTCCCCATTCTCCACTTCAGCACTCCCTGTCCTTGTATGATCGTTGCAGACTCCTCACCCCCATCCACCTTCCACCACCAGGCGAACATTAGGAAATCAATCAATCAATCAATCAATCAACCAATCAACCAACCAATCAATCAATCAATCAATCAATCAATCAATCAATCAATTCACCAATCCACCAATCCACCAACCCACCAGCCAACCAATCCACCAACCAGCCAACCAACCAACCCACAACCCACCCACCCACCAACCTACCCACCCGCCCACCCACCCACAACCAACAACCCACGAACCAACCGCCCAACCCAGGAACCAACCAACCAACCAACCAACCAACCCACCAACCTACCAACCTACCAACCAACCCACCATCCACCCACCCAGCAACCCACCAACCAACCCACTCCACCCTGCCTACCTCCCCCCGGCCACCCTGCCCGCTGCTATCGCCAACCCTCCAGCCCACCAGCCTGCCTGCCTGCCTGTCACCCAGTGAGCCAGCCAACCCACCTGCCAGTCACCCGGCACGCCAGCCTGCTCGTCCACCTGCCTGCCAGCCAGCCAGCCAGCCAGCCAGCCAGCCAGCCCGCGAGCCCGCCAGCCAGCCGACCAGCCCACCCACCTGAGAAGAAATGTCAGATTTGCAAGACGGGCAGAGGAAGCAGAAAATAGAAAACAAGCACTTGCAGAGAAACTGGAAGGGGACCTTGAGAAGTTAGAAGCATGGGCAATTGGAACTCCAGATGAACAAGAATAGGCTATTATCTCATTAATGATTTTAAGCCTAAAGGACATAATGGAGGCCATTGAGTTGAAGCTTAATCAGATTCTGGCTAGGACAACATTCCCAACAACACGAGTGGTCACAACCAGACCACATGTATCCCTTGTTAGGCCTCATCTGCAGGAAGAGAGGTGCAGGCGGACAATTGTCACCACCGCCTGCTATCCAAGTTTCATTCGACATTCCTTAGTAAATCGGCATGTCTGGTGCTGCTGCATCACAACCCGTGGTGGGTGCCGAGTTCTTCTGTCCCAGTATCAACCCCTTCTGGGCTGCCACTAGTGTCGGGCACTACAGGCCCGTTACCGCAAGCATTTCCCCAATTCGTCAAGGCGAACTTGGAGAAACCGGATCCTGTTATTGGGGATAAGAAGGGTGAGAACTTGGATGCCTGATTAAGGACGGTCCCCTTACCAGATCGAGTATTGGTAGATGGTATGGTGAGGGGGGTGTTAGAAGGAGGTGTTTAGAAGGAGAGTGCCATTGTGAGGTAACGACTCCATGGTTGCACCAGAACCACCAGTTGGATCATGGGACAGGAAATCAGCTGATGGACCAGATCTGGCGGTCCATTCAGTCCCATTTTTTCCTCACATTTGTCAGTCAAGTGTTCGGCATCAGTTCGGTTCCTCAACGTCCTTACTACGCTGCCTTCCGTCTACGGTGAAGGACCCCTGGGAAGCACCATTTGCCCTTATCAGGAGGATTGACTGCTACTTCCCCTATTCGATTAAGTACTCCTCTCAGCCCCCTCCAATCTGTGAGGCTAGTCAGAAGGGCATGGACACTGAGTCCCCATAAATGACCATTGACTAAGGCTCTACCTCTAGGTGTGGTTAAGCTGTTACTGAAAGATTTATGTAAAGTCCCAGTTGTTCCATCTTATGTTGTTCTTGCACAGACTAGCCATTTTGCATTGGTGCATCCACCCTCTTATGAAATCTTTGTTTTGAGTGATGAAGCGAGACTGGCTACCCCTTGGATAGGTCCTTAATCCTGCGCCACCTGCGTCTTATCTCGGCTTCCACGGTGCTGATTAACAATGACCAGGCTGCTTCGTTGTCCACCGTCTTCCCACCAATGTCTCACACCTTCAACAATGACCAGGCTGCTTCCTTGTCGACCATCTGCCCACCAATCGTCTGAGCACACCTTCAATCCAGATTGTCCAGAGGGTTGCTTACCTGAGAAGTAGGCACCAGGTTCTAGGAGGGTCTTTCAGGGAGGGGGGGGGGGGGGGGGGGGCAGGTTGACAGAGAGCAGTGTGGTGAGGGGGGAGGTAGAGGCAGGGGGGGGAAGGGGGAGGGAAGAGGGGAAGGCATTGTCAAGAGGGAGAACCATATGGCGTTCATGCGTTGCCCCTTTCTCTTCTGGTTTACAAGTTAAAATTGATACACTCCTTACTTGGCACTATAACATACTAACATAGATGATCAACCATTTTGGCCTACTCACCGTTGACTGGTTCCATCCTCAAATGCATTTGACCATGGCCTCCCTTGGACCTTCCCTTATTTTTGAGCCCAAACTTTTCTTGCATATTTCTTCGAGACAAGCATCTACAAATGGACAGGATATTTCTTCGAGACAAGCATCTACAAATGGACCTTTCCATATACATCGTGACATAACTTAATTCTTTTGTTTTCTTACTACTGTTTTAAATCCACCTTTGGTTGGTTTCCCCCAAGGAGAAACGGACCTTTGGCCTCCTTTTGTACGTACTTCTCCTCCTCCATGAGGATGGTCTACAGGATTCATAGCAACACCACGAACAATGGGTCATCTTCCTAACAATCTACTTTGCCCTGCTTACATAAAATTATGTTTATCATTACGTTTCAATTTTTCAAACCATCTGCTAAAGGTTGTAATAACCCAAACAAGAAGCCATTACTTGATCTTTGATTATGGGTCTTACTTTTCTCTTCAGTCCTAAAGATGTTTGACTTGATTTATTTATATAAGTTATAGCCCACCTTAGCATTGCACTCGGCTACCTTCTTCCCCGAATACAACGTACGGTCATTATAGCTGTATTTAGACTGAAACATACCCCAAATACAGCTAGAATGACCATACGTTGTATTCGGGGGACGAAGGTAGGGTGGTGAAGGGGTTCGTAACTTCTGTTGTGGTTGGTCATCCTGTCCTTTCCAAACCCAAGGGATTGCATTCCAACTCATTCATCCAAAGATGGCTTTGTAAAGTTTGTATTTGTTTTTTAAACTTTTTAAACTTTTTTTTTGTTTTTTATTTTTTTTTATTGTATTCATATTTTGAAACGGTTTTCACCTTTTGCGGTAGCAGATGCTGTTCTCAGGGCTCGATCCCTAGACCTCGCCCTTACCCGTGTACAGTATCAGTGCCCTGTGTGTGTTTGTACCCGCGACCTGTGTTTTGAAAGTCGCCTGTTCGTTTGTTGTAGATAGTCTGGTCGTTGGGTTTCGATCCGTAGATCTGTCGAGTAGGAGTCCTTACTAAGTAGGGGTCGTAGCTGCAACAGTCCTGAAAGGTCAAAAGTCGTAGCTGCTACAGTCCGGAGAGGGCAAGTCTAAAGGCTTCCGAAAGGTCCGGAAGCGACCTTTCGTAGGGTCCTAAGAGTCAGTCTAGGGTCAAGTGGGCAAGTAGGCAGTCCAACCTCGCTTAGTCAGCGGTACCCAGTCCCGGTCGCACTTTGTCAAGTCAGCAAGTACCATGAGGGACTGTGTGCACCCCGGGCCCAGGGTCCAAGGGCAGACCATTGGCAATCCGAAGTATTAATCAAGAGGCAGCGTCAAGTCATTCATTCATTCTGCCTGTGAGCCATACGGAAGCGCTGCCTGAGCGTCTTGTGCAAGGAGGTCTGCAGGTGCCCGTAAGACGAAGAGGGCTAAGAGGAGGGAGATCGACCATAGCCGATAGGTGTTAGTGTAGGAGGAAGACGGCGGCCATAGCCGCCACGCCAGCTAGATAGGTGTTAGCTTAGTACGCACTACGTACGTGTGTGTGTGTGAAGGTGTTGGTGTTGAGTGTGTGTGTGTGTGTCAGGACATCCAGGGAGATCCAGTGTATGTGTACGAACAAGTTGTTGGGAGCACAAGTGTCGGCCATAGCCGACCAAGACAAGCTTGAATCTGAGTTGTGTTCTTGGTTCCGTTTCCTCTGAGCTTTGTGTGGGCGACGAGTAGCCAGCTTGATCGTCATCTGTTCGTATGCATGCTGAAGGTCGAAGTTGAAGAGTCTGATTGCAATTTCATTTTTTTTCATCTTTTTGGTTCATGTGCACGCTTGCGTGCGTGCGTGTGTGTGTGTGTGTGTGCAATGTCCAGAGTTGATGATGGTTCAAGTCAAGCTGGTCTCAGAAGCATTTTTTATGCCAAGGACTTTGATGGGGCCATGATGCACGGAATCGGTCTGGTGGAAATGAAGGTAAGTTTTCAATGCTGGTTATGCTTTCTTGTGTTCTCTAATTTGTCTAATGTCGAATGATCGAATTGAGAACTTGCCTGCTCCAGCCTTTTAGGACGTCTTTCCTTTCAAGTTCCTGATGTGCATTTGATTTTCGTTGTTTCTTTTCTCCATTTGCACTACCGTCTTCCCCCGAACATACCGCACCCTGATAATGGATGTAATCTGATGTATACATGCTATCTTTCCAGGCCGGTACAGCCATAAAGGGGGTGCATTGTGTTCGGGGCAAGACAGTAGTCATCCTTGGGATCATACTTGTCTTTTGAGCCGTCTCTGAAATTTAGTCCCGACTTCCGAGCTCATTCTCATGGCATCAGGGGGGGGGAAGGGGGCGCCTGCACAACCTTCAAAAAAAAAAAAAAAAAAAAAAAAAAAAAAAAATTGAGAGAAGCAGGCTCAAGCAGCACAGTCTTTCAGGATACGCTGTCAGACTTGGAACACTAAGCATAAACCTGGTAAAGTAGCATGGCATGCCCTAATGAACCCTTGAAGGCCTTGACTAAGAATGAGCTCAGTGCCTCATGCTGGCCCCTTTCACTGTGAGTAAGCTTGGTGGGCTGTCAAATGGTTGCAGGTAAGCAGGGTCCAGAAAACCGCATTCGACTGCCCCGAGTCAGTCTCTAGGTCGCTTTATCAGTTCAAGTCCATAGAGGCATATGGAAGGTGCTGAGAAGTGTCCCCAGTCAGGTAAGACTGGCAACCGGCAGGCTCTCTGGGCAGCCAGGCTTGCACTCAGGTACCGAAGCCCTGGGACTGTCGACAGGCAGACCCACTCCAAAAATTTGGACCATTTCTCAATTTATGCATGTCATGATGGGCCTTGCACAGGGGCCATGCTAATCTTTATTCTCTGCGTCGTTCCAATTTTAACGGATGTCCGGAAGTACAGGCACACCCACTGCTACCCAAAGTCAAGAGTTCTCCAGATGGAGGTAAAAATAGTAAATAGTAAATACTGGACAATGCTTGGAGTTTGGAAACCATCTTTGGCGAAATCTCAGGAGCCGTAGAGAACCATCGAGTGCTTTGAATGATGAGCCGGATGGCCAGATGACGACTGTTAGGTCATCTGCAAATAGGGAACCTTTCACGTGCTTTATTTTCAGACGGAGGTGCAATCACAGAATATTTGTTTCAGCCTCCCCCCGCCTTCCCCTCTTCCCTCCCCTCCCCCCCCCCTCTTCTGCCACTCTTCTGCCACTCTTTTCCTTGTCAAGTGCTCTTGCATTCCGGCTTCTTTTTTGTTTTATTTTTAAGGCCCTTGTGCAAGGCCTCTATCCCAGTGGTGGTAAGGCTCTTGCATTCCGTCTACGGCCGTGGGTTTGGTGAAGCAACACAACACTTGCAAACTTTCCATTCCTTTTTTTTTTTTTTAAGAGAAAGAAAAAGAAAAGAAAAGAAAAGAAAAGAACCTTGCGGTTCCGGCTGCTTTTCCGTTCTGGGGAGCATCAGTCCAGTTCCTTTTTTGTTTTTTTAAATTTGGACTGGTTCTCGGTTTATGTGTGTGATGATGTCATCTTTACGCAGCGGTCATGCTAATCTTCTGTGTATCATTCCAATTTTAACGGATGAAGGAAGGATTTTCCATTGCATTTCTTAACCAGACATCTTCTTGAACCACCAGTACGTCCGAGCCTCGTTTTTCCGACACCAATTTCTTCTGCATGCCAAGTTTGCCGGACCGGTGTGGGCACAAAAAAAAAGTCGCCTCTTTTTGCCTGGCAGTGCCAGTCTTTTCCATTTGGTAGGCCAAGTCCCCAAGGACTGTGTGTGTTAACCACTGCATTGGAGCAAAATGGCTGAGAAATGTACTGGTGGTCCAAGGCCACAGCCCTTTGGCCCCTTTGTGAAACTGTTTTAGTAAACTTTTGGTGTCCATCTCCTTTTTCATCCTCATACAGGTCTACCAATCCATGCGGCCATCGCAAAGCATTCCAAGCACGGCATGCGGGGACTGTCGAGATTCCTTGTTTGGAACTGAAGCAGCTGCCTTGGCTACAAGGCTGCCTCCTAGCAGCAAAATGGGCAATTCTGCCGAGGAGGAGGACCTAGTGGACAAGGATATTGTGGATAAGCACTTTACTCATAAGACCTCAGCATCATCCAGGGGAGAGGGTACGGTGCTTTTCATCTCCTCCTCCTCCTCCTTTCCGCCAGCTCCAACTCCATTTCCACCTCTTTGCTGTGTTCTAGTTTTCACCCTCTAGTTTCTCCCATCTCCTTTCCTCCTTTGACCTTACTCTTGCCTCCTTCCTGTTTTCCCCACTCCAGCGCTATTTCCTTCCTGTCGTTTTTCTCTTTCTGATGCGCCACCTCCTCTTTTCTCCTCTCTGCGTGAAGTAGTATTACAAATGTATGCCTCAGAGCTGCCTGTGAAAGGGAGATCCAGCATTTCAGCTGTTCCCTGCCCACCATTGCTCTCTATGGTACTGATACATGGTAAGCGAACTTGAAAGTGTGCCTAACTGGTCCGTGAAGGCAACATACCGCTGAACGTCAACCTACATAGTGTTCTATGCCAGCGAGCTACTGAAAGCACAACGTGAAATGGTACGCCAGCGATCCCGGATGGCAGTTGTATACAGTTCTATGTTCTAAGTTCTAACACAGCAGGCATGCAGCTTGACGTTCAGGCAAATTGGTGAAGTGTTCTGCCTTGGCCATGAAGATGCACAGTCTACCTTCTGGCATTCTTGAGTGCAGAGATGGGATCTCGTTGACGCAGTGAACCGGCAGCATAGTTGTGGCACCAAACATTAACTCGTGGGACCAAACGTTAAGTCGTGGCACCAAACGTTAAGGCATGGCACCAAACATTAAGTCCAGTGACCAAACATTAAAGCCTGAGAGCTTCAACTCTTGCAGTTCTTGGGTTGTGCAGCTTTGTTCTTGTCGCGTGATCAGCCCTGTGGAACGGTGTCATTATGAAGCAGAACAGGTCAAGAGTTTGAGATAGCAGCAAAGTGAATGGCATAGATGGCTTAGAAGGCTCTCGAGTCTCGACTGCTCTTCTCAGAGTTGTATATCAAAGAAGAGGGATGAATGCTGGCAGCAGGCAAGGGTCTGTTGCTGTTGTTGCTGGTTGCTGTTGGTGTTTGCTGTTGTTGCTGCTGTGGCTTTCTTTCCGCAGTTACTGTTGTTGCCGTTTCGCTCAATGTGCTATTTGTTGCTGTTGCTGTTTTTTTGGTTGTTCTCTTTTTTATGTTTAAACTTTGAAGGGGTTTAGCCGCTATCATTCTTGTATCCAGCAGGATTTGAGCTCATGACCAACTTATCAACAGCTACACACATGACCTGTTTATCCACAAGACTGCGGTGTTGCTGTCTCTGTTGCTTTTGCTGTTGTCCCTTCTTTTTCGCTTGTTTTTCCCAATTCATGCTCAGATATCCGAATGAAGAAGTCAATGTTTCATAACCTTTTTTATTAACTTATGATGCAACATCCTTACTAGTGGAAGTAATCGATGCCGCCCGCTTGCCACAATGGGGAGGAGTCTCAGAAGTGTCAGAGGAATGGACTGACGCTCCCCGGAATGGATAAGGACCATACATGCAGCGCATCGCGATGCGCTGCACTGCGCACGTGCGCCGCACCGAGCATCCCGCACGACGCGCGCGCACTGCATGCGGCGCACCTAAAAAAATGGGGGTCAAAAAAAAAAAAAAAAGTTGTGAGGGGCGGTAGTAGACCCGGCCCCCTGCTCGCGTAAAATAAGAAACGGGCAGCCAATTTTTTTTTGGAGGCCGTGCATTGGCCTGAAAGTTTTTAGTAACCTGTAGTTCGGGTAACACTCTGTGTGTGTGGTAGGGTATTGCAGTCTGTATGGTAGGGTTCTTGCAGGCCAGATTCAGTCATGATGAGGGTCGCGATTTCTCAAAACGTTCTCTTCTTATTACTTCGGAAGTAGAAAACGATGGAACTGACAGCCGTTTTTCCTGGAATGTTTTTTTTTTTTT
>BFEA01000387.1:494808-506793 GCA_003427395.1 Chara braunii | reverse complement strand
CTCTCTCTCTCTCTCTCTCTCTCTCTCACACACACACACACACACACACACACACGCACACACCGAAAATAGGCATCGCGCACAGTGCGCACCTTGCAGTGGTAGCGCGTCCCCATGCGCTGTGCGCACGGCGCACCTCGTGCGCCTGCGCGCGCACATGCGCGCGCGGTGTCACTGCGCGCATGCCGCACGGCGCAGCGCACCGCATCGCGCACCGCACTAATGCGCCGCAAGTATGATTTAGAAAAAGGGGGAAAAAAAAATGTGGAAAAAAAAAAAAAAAAAAAAACCTTATCATGCCACTGATATGCATAGAACTTCATACGTAGCTGGAAGAATTGGGAAAAACAAAAGCTGACTAAGAGACTACACAAAGCATATTGGCAATTGAAGGAAATAAATAAAATATTAAAGGATAAATGCTAAATTGGGAAACACGAATGGTAATTGGGAAAACATGAATGCCTGATTAAAGTTCATTAAACCAAAACAGAAGCCTCAACCTTGCAGCTGGTTTGGAATTTAGTCCAACAAATTTGATTGTTTGGTTTGCGTGAGTTGGCAGTACATTTGCCATATCGGATTATCACAGCAAAGGAGGGAAGGTGGGATGAAGAGAGAGGCGAATGGGTATTCTTCTCTGGAGCGGAGTATCATCTGGGACCAGATGGGACAGACATACGAAGCCATGAAGTCCATGTGGATGATGACCGAAGCGAGGATCTTTGTGCTGATCGTGAACAGCAGTTCCTTCAGCAGCATCGTCGGCAAGAGCACGGGTCATCAGCTGAGGCTGCATCAAAGCAAGGAACAGGTGGTGCTGAGAAAGGGTCGAAGCGAGTAATGGGTCCCGCCGAGAAAGGAATGGGTGCTGCTGAACAAGGGATTGGTCCCGCTGAGAAAGGAACGGGTCCCACTGAGAAAGGAATGGGTCCTGCTGAGAAAGGACTGGTTCCCTTCGCAAGGAGAACTTATGGGATCAAGAGTCTGCAAAGATTTGATCGCAAAAGTAAGTAGGAGTTCTGTATGCTTCTTCTTCTTCTTCTTCTTCTTCTTCTTCTTCTTCTTCTTCTTCTTCTCCTCCTCCTCCTCCTCCTCCTCCTCCTCCTCCTTCTCCTCCTCCTCCTCTTCCTCCTCCTTCACACCCCGGCCACGAGCTACTAGGGGAAGTGGTAAGACCACTCCCTCTAGTAGCCCGCGACTGGGGTTTTGAAAGGGGAGTCAAGCGGTAGGCCCCCTACTTGAGGGAGTGGTAAGACCACTCCCTCTGAATGTGGTCTGGATGGACCACCGATCAGATATTAAACTGATCGTAAGGGGTACAACACTTGGTCTTAGCCAAAATGTCGAAAAAAGGTACTGTGTTGCGTTGTTGTTGTGTGTTGCTTCATTATTATACTTGTAAAGATGCTTCATATACGAGGAAAACAAAGTTGCAGTCGATGGCATATCGACTCAGCAAACACAGGCTTGCTTTTTTCTCTTTCCATTGTTTCCAAAGAAAAGAGAAAACGTGTCACTTTCTGCGCTGTGGGAAACGAGGAGGGATGAGCAAGTGCCAAGTGGGTCTCAAAATAGTCATCCGTAGCGTACGGAGCACCACTGTTCGTTCAAATGTACACTTGTGACTTGTGTGATTTTCAAAGTAGTAAGAGTAAAGGGGAGTGTGACCTGTTTCTTAGTTTGTGTGTGAGTGATCCCGAGCCTTTTGCGAGTGTTGAGTCTGACTGATGTTTCTTTTTTTTGTCTTTTTGTGATTGGGTGTCCTCTGAGAGTGTTGTCTCTGCTGGCAGTGCCCCCCCCCCCCCCCCCCTTCCTCCTCCCCCTCCCCCCCCCGCCGGTTGGAGTTAAAGGCCCTAGTTTCCGGACTCGTCATCCGCCAAGATTTTGAATGCATCTGCTCGGAGTCCTTGTCCGGATGCGTTCAAAATGTTGGTGGATGGCAAATGGTGCGACTAGGGCCTAATTCAACACCCGCGAATTCACATGCACAGCACACGACGGGGTGTGCCATTCGGCCAGTAGTCAAATCCAACAAGTACATATCAGCATGGTAGCAGTGCTGTTGCAGTGCTGTTCAAAAGAGCCAGCCAACGTCAGTGGCAGCACTGACTGTCGTGGCACTGTGCAAAAGTACCAGTACAAACCAGTGGTTGTGCAGCCTGCAGCAAATATACAAGCACGCAACTTCAGATTACAACCACACATGGCGCCACATAGCACCCATGGCACCCATGGCACATGGGCCCACACTTGGCGGCTGCAGAGGTCATTGTCTCTACCAAAATGGCTACCCTGGTCATCACTACACCCTCACTGGCCAAGATGCCTTCTGTTGCTGACCATTTTTTGCAGTCAGAAACGAGCCCTGACTGCAAGTCTTTCACAAATGAACCCTTTTGGAGACAACGCAATTGATCTGATTCTCTATCAAATAGTATCAATCGCTCATAATCACATAGCGTCAGGCTTTACCTGTCATGAAAAGAGGATGTAACATGCCATCCGCTAAGGAGCATAACCCTTAGAAAACCACCTTGCCTATCCTGTCCTATCTCACCCCTGTTCAAGTGAAGGAAAACCTGGTCCTTCTTCTTCTTCTTCTTCTTCTTCTTCCTCCTCCTCCTCCTTATTCTCTTTCCTATTATTCTTTTTCTTTTCTTCATCGTCTTTCGTTTTGTTTTCACTTTTTATTTGGTTGATTTTATTACGTTGTTTATACTCTAATTTACTCTAATTGTTATTCGGATGCATTTTTGTTTACTCTAATTTTCCTGTAAAGTATGACAGACTTTTAAGTTTTACTTGTCCCTGAGATGCCCAACTTTCAGCCATTCCTTCCTCTCTTCATTCCATATTTGCTTACTCTTTCATACTCCATGTTCAAACCAAAGTACCCCATCTTGCACCTGTACCCATCAGTGTCCAGGGTTTCCATTGTAAATACATTAGAATCATTACCCACTAATTGCAGAGTAAAGGTTGTCTGAGTGCTTGTGCTTTACATTTCCGTTTGACCCCAGATTTTGTTTTTTGGCTACGATCCTCAGAGTCTCCAAATGATTATTGAAAGGACGGTAAGTTGGTAACATTTTCGAAAACCATTGCCACAGAGCAGAGCTCTCCTTTCCAAACTCGGAACACGTCTGTGTTGTCCATGTTGAAGTTGAAGTTGTTAAGCTCAAGTTGAGCACTTTTGACTGAGGTAACTGTGAGGTAAAAAAGAAAAAAATGTTGTTGTCAGACCAGATTGAATGTGTGTACGGTGGCTGTCCGTAATTTCACCTCACTTTCTGGGTGCAGTTGTGACTGGACTTGGACGGATGCCTTTGAGTCTTGCGGAAGTTCAACGAGGAGGGGATTTTGACAGTATGACTCTTAAAGAGGTGAGTGTCTGAACAGTGAATACTGAACACACGATTCCCTATTTTTAGGTGCTTCTGCTTCCGCTGGGGAAGTTTCTTGCGTACTTGACCGGATTGACTCAGTTTTCCACTTCGAACTTTTAAAGTTTAAAGTTTAAACCATCAAAAATTCAAAATCTGTTTGATTATTTACTAGTGTTTAACGCTCCCTCACGGCCAGGGCCAAATCCCACTTGACCCATATTCTTAATTTCTGACCAGGGATTACAAATATCGATGGCTAGTAACAAAGAACCTGGCACGATCGCTTCTCGAGTTCCCGCCATCAAAATCTGTTTATTAAACTTGATTTGTCATTGCTGCGGCTAGATCCCACTTACTTGTATCTTCCATTTCTGACTGTAGATCATGGAGATTGATGGCCAAGAACGAAGGGTCTGGGTAACTGGGACCTTGTCCCTGGTGCCAATGACTACTGTCAGGTGGGACTCGCTCAGCGACACTGGGCAATAGGGCTTCGAAGAAGATACCGCGTCACCACAGACACTCATGGCTGAGGGTGGGGTTTATGGCTGTGACAGACTACCGTCTTCACCCCAATAGAACGCCCGGTCATGAAAGCCGTATTTGAGGCAACTTTCAGTCCAGGTGCAGCCATAATGATCGGGCGTTCTATTCGGGTGAAGAAGGCAGTTTTTCTCCGACTTACTGCCATTCTTGTCACGGGCTTGGATGTGCAGTCTACTAGGATTGCAGGGTTGGTGTGACTAAAGTCGACCCCTTTTCTCTCTCTCAGGGATGGGTAGTCGCTAACTCGGGGCGACATGATGGTGAGTGCTTATCAATCAGTCAGTGAAATGCATCCTCGGCAAACTGTCGGGGTGCAACCTCCTTATGAGTCTGTGAAAGTGCTGTGAAAAACAGTCTGGCACAGTCATGCTTTCTTTTTGTGGAGTCGTGTGTAGCAAACATGACAGCATTCACAAAAGCTAGGTCACTAAGGGCCAGGCACCACTGGTGCTACGGTCGGGCTTGGAAAACATGAACCTGGTCATACTGCTGGTCAGGTCCGTGCTTCGATGCCATGAACATAGCATGAGTGAGGCCTTGGCTCTAAAGCCTGTGTGATTCTGCTGCAGAGACGACTGTGACACTGCTCCGCCAATACTTCAGGAGGGGCATGGACGGTAATGGTTAATAGGTGGTGTCATTTTTGGCGAATTTTTCACCGAAACAGCCGAAACTGCCATATTTCCCTTGAAAACCCCCGAATTTTTTGGAGCTTCCATTAACCATCTCTCGGCATGCATCTATGTTTGCCATTGTATGGCCTTTGGAACCACTAACCACTAACCTTCTATTTCACAGCGACAGCCACTTAGGGTTGAGGACCTTGAGGTTAACTATCCCTGCAGCTTTGTCCTTTTTTTTGCCACCAAAATATATACTGGGCTGGGGTCGTTACCTGGCTTCAGTACAGCTGTATGGGTCTTACCTCTGTACTGACTGCGGTTCACCTTTTGTCAGAGGAATATATCTTATACTAAATAGAAGTAACTATACTATATCTTTACTATACAGTATAAATACTTCTATACAGTATAGATATAGCACAGATACCAAAATGAAAGGCGAAACGATTGAGCCCCAAATGATGACGGTTCAACTCTCGATTTTGGCATGACGATGCCATGATCTCATGACACATGTGTTTGGAAACAACGCATTGACTGTTTCCCCTTGAACTCAACGCATTGACTGTATCGCGCAGGAAATCTGCCTTGTATACATTCATAATGAGGGGGTGTTGTGTTCGGGGGAAGGCGGTCGTCGTCTCTTATCTAGTACTGACAGGATCATTAGGGATTGATATATCAGCCTAGGAAGTGATATGAAGTTACTGTGAATGCTTGTTTGAAGAATCCAAGATAAGATATTCACTGATTAACTCAGAAGAAATGCACATGTAATGCTGGGTTGATTCTTTCAGGACTTGAACTCATGATCTGTTCATCAAGAGTTACATTTGTGTAGTATTGTCAACCACCAGCCACATGGACTGCATCGATTCATGTTATATGGCATTATTCACGAGGACCATCCTGCTGCCGATAACTCTTTGCTTCATACCTGTCATCTTTTTTTCTTTCTTTCATTTAATTTTGGGCCTCTTGGTCCTGGCTCCTTTCTGTAGTCCAGGGATCGTCAGTGCCACTGGCAAGTCATAGTCAAACCTCCAGTCTGTCTCTCAGCTATCTTGTGTCGATGTGGCGGTTCACCTGCTGCAATATCGCGGGTCAGGCCTACGACACAGAAAAGGCTGGCGGTGCCTGGCAATGCCGTGTCCACAGCGGTTCGTCTTCTTTTTGGTCGGGGAGCAGAGCGCATCTGGAAAAGGAGGCTCGGACGGACTGGGGTTTACTAGTTTCTATGGTCCTGCTCACTTCATGATGCAAAACTTGAATGTGAGACAATTCTTTCACTGCAGCTCAAATAGAAGAAGAATGAGTCAAGGAGGGAAGATGGATGGAGAAGAAGAAGAAGAAGAAGAAGAAGAAGAAGAAGAAGAAGAAGGTGGTGGTCTCTCCCTCCTCTCCTGAGGTATGCTCTGGGTTCACATGTGGAGAGAGACAGCTTGCCCCCCCTTCATTGGTCTTGGCAGTGGGCTCTTGAGCAGGCCAACCCTAGCTAAGGGTTAGGAATGCACCGGCGCTTGGGCGCAGGAGGAGGTCGGTGCCAACGCATAACTCTTACAACACTCCAGCTTAGGTGCATAGATATGGCATGCTAGCTTCTTCCCCCGAATACAACGTACGGTCATTATAGCTGTATTTGGGGTATCTTTCAGTCTATATACAGCTATAATGACCGTACGTTGTATTCAGGAGAACAAATGTTGGAAACTGGACGTGGGAGGTTATATAAGAGAAGAATATAGCGTAGTTAAAAAATAAAAAAAATAAATGATGTAAGAATGATTCATTGATTCCCCTTGCTACCATACTTAAAGAGCTCTCTTTAGCTCACTCCCCCCCTCTCTCGCTGCCTTTTTGGCCAAATTGGCCAAGGTTATGGGGGACGAGACAGTACAAATATTCGGTGCAGGTCTCCAGACCCTGCTAAGACGAAAGCAGCAGGGCTCGAACTCACGGTCTGGCAGAACTGCCCACGGCTAATGATCTGACACCCTGACAACAGGGTCAGGGGAAATGCCGCCAGCACAGCCGGATCTTCCGTGCGGATTTCGTTTTTATTTTATATCGTTCCTTGTTGCACACGTGTGTTGCTCTGACATTTTGTCCCGTACTTTCTTTTTCGGCACCGTTTGCTTTTTCTGTTCTAGGTACATCTGAGGCAACAGCCTTTCAGTGTTCGGTTTTAATTTTTGATGCAGGAAACTGTAGTACATAGACGTTCTCGGGATCCCCATATGGGTAGCTACGGAAGAACGGTATGTGACCACATGCATGGTATCCGTAGGGCATATAGTGTCAAGAGACGAGGCGGAAGGTCTCTTTTGTGACAGAAGTACTCCTCAAATACACCTCCCTGGAGATCCCGTATGTAGGCCGATGAACCGGTAGGAGGATGCTGCATAGGTCTCTTTTGCGACAGAAGTACTCTTCGAGTACACCTCCCTGAAGATTCCATATGTTGGCGGATGAAACCGGTAGGAGGATGCTGCGTTGTCGTTTCCAGTGGGGAGAGATTTGGCTATGGTGGAGAGTGAGCAATGTGTGTGGACACAAAAAATTGAGTTTCGAAATGCGCGGGTTTGAACGCACAGTGTCCATTTTTTCGTGTGTGAGGTTGTGAGGTAAGTTTTCAGACTCACAGTTTGTCATGTGTCTTTACTTCGTTTTGTGTAAGCATCCCACCTATGCCTTCCCGAACAGGCTGTTTCGCCGCAGTCTGCCACTTTCTCCTCTACTTGGTATGACTAGCTAAGGCAGTACATCCTGAGCTACCTCGGATGTTCAAAGGACACCGCGACCTCTCTCATGCCCTCTCCTCTCTGCTACTGCCATGTCTGTTCTCTGGATGAAGTCCATGCCCAACCGCAACGCCAAGGGCCTTCTTGATGCAGCACCAACTAGGAAGGTGAAGTTGTAGTCCACCATAGCCAAAGGTAAGTCTCCTTGCCAGTTCCCACCTCGTTCTTCCTCGTTCAACCTCTCTCCATCACCATATAGCCTGGCTGGAAGGTTTTCTCCCTCTACCTCCATAGCCCCTAGGGCTTCTCTCTCTCCCTACTACACGTCCATAGCCATGGAGGTCTTCTCGTTCACCCTCAAGCTCCACCTTCACCTCCAGGAGCTCCTCCAACCTCTCCCTCTGGCCAAAGCAGCAGTATGACTGCTTGGAGAATGAAAAGAGCGATCCACTCTACTCTTTGCACTGAATAATATACTTTGGCCGCCCGGCGTCCAGTACCTCTTGGGCAGGTGCTACCTGCCTCTGCCTGGCCTCCCTCCCTTGTCTGCACTAGGCCTACCGGGTGATCCTGCTTTTGGGGCACATTATTGCACACTGGTATCTACCTACAGACACTGAATCTAGACTTCTGCCAGCCTACATTCAGGCCTTGAACCATCATCATACCTACCGGGCATCTACTGGACTCTTCCAGGCCCAACGGACTTGCTGCGAAATCCCTACCAGGCCTCTAACTTTTTTTTTTTTTTTTTTTTTTTTTTTTAAATTTAGACCATTTCTCGATTTATGCGTGTCATCCTTGCATGCTAATCTTCTCTGTATCGTTCCAATTTTAACGGATGTCCCGAAGGACGGCCTCTAACAAATTCTACTTATGTCCCTGGCCGCTACTCTATCCCCAAAACGTCCCTACCGGTAACTTTCTGCCCTGTCCCTGGCCATACTCTTACAACTCCTTTGTCCCTGTCCGAGGCACAGCGGCACAAATAGGGCCAACAGAGTTAACACAGGCAAGCACACGGCATACATACCTTAGCAGCAGACCACATACACACTTAGAAAAAACACAGCAAAACAGAGTCAGACTCCGAATTCTCAGCAATCACTGCCAATCAGATCAAAAGGGCAGAATTGTCAGACTGCAATAATGCAATTCATTGCACAGTACAATACCACTTGAACCCACGCCTCCTTCCGCTGTGGGCAAAGGAACCCCTGGCAAGCATTGATTACTTCTCGGAAGGAGGATAGACTGCCAAGCTTGCTTATCGATTAGATAATTTAGATTTCTATTTCCAATTGGATGACGAACTCTGGTCAATGTCACGGAGAAGCTAAGGCTTTGCTTTGCAATGTTTGGGACTCGCATTGCGCACTTCTGCGGAGTGGGCAGGACTTAGAGAGACATTGGTTCTCAGCAAAAGGTGAACAGGTGACTTCCATGCATGCTGTTGTTTTTCATTCAAACATTGTTTCAAACTTGCTGGAAAAAAAGGGTCTGCAAATGTGGTTGACAAAGTCTATAGGTTGCTGACTGAAAAAATGCACCAAAGTGTTGCTCATGTTAGATTGTGTCTCACAGCTACCTTCGCTTGCTGCGCTGTGGTCTCTGAGCTGTGGCATTAACATGTTGGCCCCACTTATATAGATACTAAACTGGAAGCGATTGCTAGAAAAAGCCTGTGATGTCAAGGGAAGTCGAAGAATTCAGGTAAGTCCTCAGCAATGCCTGTCTCTTAAGCTCACCCCCACCCTCCAACTTCCCCTACAGCTCTCTCTCTCTCTCTCTCTCTCTCTCTCTCTCTCTCTCTCTCTCTCTCTCTCTCTCTCTCTGTGTGTGTGTGTGTGTGTGTGTGTGTGTGTGTGTGTGTGTGTGTGTGTGTGTGTGTGTGTGTGTGTGTGTGTGTAAAATAAACCATAGTGACCCGAATAGAGCTCCACTCATCTGCAACTGTCTCTTATACACATCTAGATGTGTATAAGAGACAGCTCTCTCTCTCTCTCTCTCTGTGTGTGTGTGTGTGTGTGTGTGTGTGTGTGTGCGTGTGTGTGTGTGTGTGTGTGCGTGTGTGTGTGTGTGTGTGTGTGTGTGTAAAACCATAAAATAAACCATAGTGACCCGAATAGAGCTCCACTCATCTGCAAATCATCCACTTCGTGTTGCTCGTGTATCAGACTGACTGATGTCATACCATCGCCACCTGTAAGCATTCACATATGTACAACGATTGACTGGGGTAGGAGGGAACAGAGAGAAGAGATGGGGAGCTTTTGATGGCGAAGCCATCAGAAGTTGGTGCAGTGACCAACCAAGGAGGGGTGGCGCATCCCCTAAAGCGCTGCCCGTCGCGGCTCATCACAGGGTGATTGTCCTTTGGCTCCCGGTGGGGGGGTGAGAGAAGGGTAGGGAGAGCAAAGCATATGGGAGGATAGCATAGTAGCTAGGAACTCACCATGTGCTCGTTGATGTCAGCATCAATGTTGTGCTCGTCCATGGTGGCCATACTACTCGTTGTGGAGTAGGTAACACGAATCCTGCTCGCAATCGCAGTGTCAGACCAAGAGAGTTCTGTATCTACCGATCGCCGTCTCACCGACTGTTAATCGTAGTACCAATAGAGTAGGTACGTGGTAACAGTCTGAAGAGAGACTGGTTGAGGCCTTAGGGCTGCGCATAGCTATGGGGAGGTGATCCCGTAGCTTACAGTCAGCGAAGGCGTGAAGTAGAGGGTAGAGGATAGTCGTACCAACAGTGGGATCATCCTTATTGCTCTTGAGGATAGTGAGGAACCAATTGGTATGTGGACTAGATAAGTAGTAGTGGGAGAAAGGTAGGGGTGGGGTGGATGGGTAGTGGGGGAGTGCTGGAAACAGGTAAGCTCAAGGGCGTTGGGGGATCATGAATGTGCAGGTGGGGGAAGCAATCGGGGGGAAGGTGTGAGCAGGTTGTGTGGTGTAGCGAGGTAGGGGGTTTGTGTTTGCAGGGGATCCATGGTGGTAGTGTTTGGCATACGTGTGGGTGCATGTTTTTTTGGGGGGGGGGTATCTGGGTAGTGGATGTATGGGCAATTGGGTTGTAGGTTGCGGGTGGGGGGGAGGAGAGGTCAGTACCGATGCGAGGGAGGCTGCGGGTGACAGGTGGGCTTCTGGGTGGGGGGGAAAGGAGTCTAGGGAAAGTCCTGGTTTTTTTTGGGGGTTAGGGGTGTTTTGTTTTGTTTTATATAAAAGAAACGGGGGGGGGGGGCTATGCTTTATGCGTATTGTGGGCTTTTATTTGACTCGGTGAGTGAGTAGCCACGGTTTATGGGACAGCTCTATTTTGGTGAATGGGAAGGAGTGAGGGTGTGTGCGTGTATGTTGAGTTGTTCAGGGGTTTATTCAATGCCTGGAGTCGGTTGGGTGCCTGTCCTGTGTGTTTTGTGGTTATACATTTGTTGATGTGACTGTGCCTATCTATCCACGTATAAGTATTTGTATTTGTATGTATTCGTATGTGTGTTTTTGTATGCATGAGTGTGTGTGTAAGTGTATGTATATGTGTATTCATGAGTTTGTGTATGTGTGTGTATTGTGTTTGGTACGTGTTGGTATGGGTGGTGTACATGTGTGTGTGTGTGTGCGTGTGTGTGTGTGTGTGTGTGTGTGTGTGTGTGTGTGTGTGTACTGAGATATTATGGCATCAGGACTCAGGAGTGTTTTTTTTTTTTTTTTATCAGACAGTCACACGGATTTTTCGGGCATATGGGTACGCCGGCCGGGTTAACTCATCACTCGCGGAATAATGTATACTTAACCAGTTGCAGTCTTTTTTATGCTGCAAGTCATTTTGATGGAAACACACTTGAGTATCATGTTTGTTGGCAGTATGAACTTTGCTTTGCCTTACTGTTACATGCTGCACCTGCAACAGGCTGCACGGGCCATTTTCAGGCCCGTGTCGTTTTCAGCCCGAAAGCCTGAAAACAAGGCCCTACAGGCCCTGTGTCGTTTCAGCCTGAAAGCCTGAAAACAAGGGCCTACAGGCCCTGTGTCGTTTCAGCCTAAAACAGGGCCTTTCCGGCCCTGAGTCTTTTCAGCCTGAAACAGAGGGCCATTTTCAGGCCCTCATAAGATCAACCTGCCCTGAAACTCAGGCACCAGACCAGGGTTTTAGCTCAGGCCATTTTTGGCCTATTTTCAAGACAACCTTTGTTTGAGCTTCAACCCTAGGGTCTGGCACCTTTTGGCATTGGCAAGAGCAGCCTCCTGGACGGGCCAGCACTATACAAGACTGGCCCGCCCTGCAGGCTGCAGGTAGTTCCTAGGTACTTCCCAGGCACTTCACATGCAGTTCAGGAGGCAGGAGGTAGTCTTCAGGATTCGGCAGCAGCACTCCGGAGGAGCGCTGCAGGAGTAGTAGTAGCGCTAGCAGTAGTCTTCAGCGCTGGGCGCTAGTAGCGTTAGCAGTAGTCTTCAGCGCTGGGCGCCATTCAGAGCTAGAGTAGTACTAGAGAGAGAGAGAGATTGGGTGGAGGCCAGGGAGACTTACCTGCAGCGCCATAGCTCCAGCTTCGCCTTCGAGGTACCTGCAGCATGGCGCCATCTTCACAGGTTAGTACCTTTCACAAGAGAGAGAGAGAGAGAGAGAGAGAGAGAGAGAGAGAGAGAGAGAGAGAGAGAGAGAGAGAGAGAGAGAGAGAGAGAG
>BFEA01000387.1:467484-484855 GCA_003427395.1 Chara braunii | reverse complement strand
TGGGCGGGGGGGTCGGGGTGGTTTGTTGGTAAAGTCGAGGGGAAGGTCGGAGTGGATTGTAGGAGGATGGCGGCGGGGGTCAGAGTGGGTTGTTGGTGCCGTCGAGGGGAGGACAGAGTGGGTTGTTGGAGTGGCTTGTTGGTGCCGTCGAGGGGAGGACGGAGTTTTTTAAAGAATACTAAGCTATCTTCTTCTCTCAATTTTTCCACCTCACACTAGCTACCTACATAGGACATACCTCTTGCAATCATTTTACCTCATGTCTATACAGTGTATACACTGATACCGGCAGGCTATGTCTATCTTCTCTACTCCATGCAGGGAGAAGTACCTAAACTTCTAACCCCGAGTGAGGGATGGCAGGGGGAAGGGTGAGGAAACCCAGACTCCTGCCAAGACCGGCCAGAGGCAAGCCAACTGAGCTAGGCCGGCTGCAGGCAGCCGTGGGGGATTGAACTCACGACCTCCTGAATACGACTTGCATGCTCAACCAACTGAGCTATCTCAGCTGGTAAACACCAAGCCGGCTGCAGGCAGCCGTGGGGGATTGAACTCACGACCTCCTGAATACGACTTGCATGCTCAACCAACTGAGCTAGGCCACTGGCCCTCCCTTCTTTCCTTTCTTTCTTTGTAAGCATTATTTTATTCTGTTAATCTCGTTGCATCTGGATTAGAACTCAGGTGTGTATTTCAGCAGTTCATGGGTGTACCAACTGCGCTAGGCTCGTTTTCTCCCTCTCTCCCTTTCTCCCTCTCTCCTTTCTCCCTCTCTCCTTTCTCCCTCTCCTTTCTCCCTCTCTCCTTTCTCCCTCTCTCCCTTTCTCCCTCTCCCTTTCTCCCCTTTCTCCCTTAGCACAGAGTATCAGTGACTGGCCCAGTCTCCCTATCTCCCTGAGAGAATCAGGTGTGGTGATGAGTTATATACCTAGAAGGGGTAGGATGCAGCTTTGCTTTGTGAGTATTTCCTTGGAGCAGAACTTGCGCAAGTAGTTTCTCATGATACTCCGTCTCATAAACCGTTATGCAATGATTGTCCTCCTCAGATGCATAAAAAAATGTTATTATTTTTTCCCATACAACAAGAGCCATTTTCTGTTCTCTCTGCTCACGTTAAGTGCTCCCGGCGAGGTGGTTATGATGAATTCAAGCAAAAGTTGCAGACATGGTTTGACACAATATTCCCTGCTGTCCAACAATCGTCCACGATTATCCTCTACACACATGCACATGCATGCGAGAGTCTTGTTCTGTTACTCGCCTCAGCATCAAAGTGCTCCCGAAGTCGTCAGAGGCAGCATCAAGTGCTCCCTAAGTTGTCGGAGGCAGCATGATTCTTACACACGTTGCCATATCCCGCTTTTGTCTGTCTGATCTGACTCCTCCCCATCCAGGTTGGCCTTATCTGCACACTGGCATTAGTGTTTGGGTACTACATCCTTTCTGTGGCAGGCTCCCTCGTCAGTCAGGTATGTAATAAGCAAGCAGCTTCATCAACGAGGTCCCACTAGGTTATGAGAATTGATGTGACATTCACATGCGATACGGAAGTCAAAGATGCACGCAACAATCATGCATTTGACACTACACTTGACACAACACAATGATTGAAAGAACTGTAAACTCAGATTCCGAAAAAAATGCGGATCCCCGACCGGTTTCGATCACCTCCCGATGATCGTCCTCAGGGGGGKGGGGGGGKGGGGGGGTCATCCACCTCATCATCATTCCCCCACATTGCTTCTACCACGAACCCTCCTCCTCCGTTGCATGAATGACATCCCGGAAATGCCAACAGCCTGGAAATGCCAACTGCCCCGTCAGTTCTTACCATCCCTCCAGAAAAAAAAAAAAAAAAAAACAATCCAAAGACAGTCCACTGTTCTCCCTCTCAGTCCAGCTGTGGGTGGCCCTCACTTACATTGTTCTCTTCTTTTTTTCCCTCACAATGGGCAAGCTGGCATAATTCCCCGTCTACTGAAGGCAACCGCCGAGCAAACATGTACAAGGCAATCAAAGCTCTCAACTGTTAAGCAGCCAAACTCTACATCCCCAACTCCACCAGTACAACCCAAAGCCCCGACACTGCTACCAGTGTACACCTTCATAGCACATTTCCGCATTAGGAAGTACATCCCCCTCTTCTTCTTCCTCCCAATGTTCTGTGCTGCCTGCAGGCCCCAAAACAACAAAGAAAAGAAAACAACCGCCGAGCATGCATATAGAAGAAAAGGATAACCCAGTCAAGCTCTACATCCCCAACTCCGCCAGTACAACCAACCGCAAAAAAACTGCTATTGGCCTACGCCTTCATGGCATATTTCCGGTGTGGGAAGTACATCGCCCTCTTCTTCTATCTCTCTCGGTCTTTCGCCAGCTTTCCAGGTGTCAAGCGCTGCCGAATAGCACGTGTCTTTCTTCACACGAAGATAGTATGCCATATACTTCTTCCCCTTCCTTGAACGCCTCCCTCAGAATCGCCTTCTGGGTTTGTGCCATCTCGGTCAAAACTTTTGCGATGGATTTCCTTACCCGCTTGATCTTGGACAGCTTGTTAGGAGCGCCTCCTGTCACTTTTGTCACGTGCAGAGCCGCCAGCTCTGTCTTCAGATCCTCCAACTCAAAATGAGCAAATTGCTCTTCTGATGGAGCTTGTGTACCTTCACCTTCGCCATGACGTCTCCTTCCTTCAAGGATCTCCTGCTGGTGTCTCGGAGAGGAGTCTCAGCCGCGCCTGAAAGAGAGGCAAGATAACACACAGGTCAGCTCTCTAACGCTAGCTCCCTCTTCCCCTGCTGCCGACCTGCGTTACATTATTCTATGTACTTCCAGGAGGCAAATGATCAAACCGTTGTCGGGCTACCGCGCTTTCTTTAGCGCTTGACGAGGCTGGCCTGGCAAACGGCTGGAACATGTTCAGAGGCTACATCACCAGCCGTAGCGTATTTACTCTAGAATACTGGGTGCGCTGCGCTTGATAAATATTTATTATTTTTCAACTACCGGTCACGCTCGGGATTATCTTCATGCTGGTGGAGTCTTCAGGCAGTTCGACTTCAACTTGTGTTTATCGGACTTTATTGTTGCATACTCGTCAAACACAGTCATAAGTATGGCGCAGATTCCCAGAACCGACCAGATAATACAGAGTAAATACCAATACAGCGGAAGACTTGAGATACATGGATTGACTCGGACCTGACTCAGACTGCAACGAAACGCTCACAAACATACATCGGTGGTGTGAGGCCCTGGCCTTGGATATAGAAGAAAAGGCCGGGGCAATTCTCATACACAGATGAATGGAGGGAGGAGAGACGAAGGGAGGAGGAGAGGGAAGATGACGTCAACTCGATGTTTCCAAAGATAGTATCTTGAAATGTCAGAAGTAGCGAAAATCCGAAATGTCGCGAACACAGAGTCTCACAGTGTCTCAGATATCGATCTCACAATGTCAAGGTACATCTTCAGAGGAAGATGAAATCAGATCCCAAGAGTAGTCCTCAACCTGCGGTCCCAGTGTCACTGTCTCCAATATTATCAGAACTCGTAACCATCCTTCATACTCGTAGTAGTCCCATAGGAGAACCCAGGAGTAGACTTAGAAGGCAGGAGGAGGAGAGAGAGAGAGAGAGAGAGAGAGAGAGAGAGAGAGAGAGAGTGGCAGAGGAGAAAGAGGAAGAGAAGGCAAGGCCTTGGGTAGCTAGGGCGCTGCAGCAGGCGGGCGCTGGGCCGCGGCCTGGGCCGGTGGCTGGCGCTGCTCCAACTGCTGCGCTAAGTCCTCCTCACCGCTGTGCTCGATCTCTCCTCGCTGCTCATCCCAACGCTGCTGCGCTGCGCTAATCCTGCTAACGCTGAAGCGCTGTGCTAATCCTGAAGGCTAACCTCCTGTCTACTAACCTACCGACTGAGGCTGGTACCCAGCTGATATAGTGCTGGGGCGGCCTCAGTCCTACTGAGGGCCTTCAGGTCTGGACCGTTGATCAGATCCAACAGTTCAGATCCGATTTCGGAATCTGAAAAGTGGGTGCCAAAACTGCGCCGCCGGCTGGGCCTACCGATGGACCAGTACCTGGTCTAAACAACTAGCCGTTGGGTCTGGTGGGGTCTAAACGAGGTCTACCGGACCCTAAACTGAACCGACGGTTCCTAGGCCTACCTGGACCTAGCTGGGACCGTCGTGACCTGGTACCTAGGCCTAAACTGTGCCTATTACAGAACCGACATCTTCCGGTTTGATTCCTTCTCCATCTAGCATATGCCCCAGACACAACACTTCACGCTTCGCCCATTCACACTTTTTGGGATTCAATTTCAATTTTGCCTCACGCGACTTATTAAGCACAAGTCGAAGGTGCGCGCAATGTTCTTTCAGAGTCTTGCTAAAAATCAAAATATCATCAAGATATATAACTACAAACTTATGGAGCCACTCACGAAAATGCTCATTCATCGTATGTTGGAAGGTTGCAAGTAAATTAGTAAGACCAAAGGGCAACACAATAAATTCATAATGCTCATACCTTGTGCGAAAGGCAATCTTATGTTGGTCTTCTGGCTCTACCTCAATCTGATGGTAGCCAGACTTCAAATCAATCTCAGTGAAGTACTTGCTTCCCTGAACTTTATCCAATAGATCATCGATTCTTGGTAATGGCTCGACATTTTTAACAGTTATATCATTCAATCTTCTATAGTCTATGCACATGCGGACCCCGCCATCTTTCTTTGGCACAAATAGCACTGGCGCACCATAAGGCGAGGAGCTAGGCCTTATCCATCCATTTTCCAGCATTTCATCGAGCCGGGTTCGCAGTTCATCCAATTCTTTGGGTGACATTCTATAAATCGGGCCCTTCGGAATTTGACTTCCCGGTATAATCTCAATGCAATGCTTTATAGGTCGTTCCACCACACCGCTTGGGGCCTCTGCCACATCTGCGAATTCCTTTAGTCTCTTCTCAATTTCTGGGATTTTGCTTCTTCCTTAGCTTCACCTTCTTTAACTGGGCGCACATATGCCACAAACACTTGGTCATACAAATTATGCTTTTTTATATGGCGGGCGAATGCGGGGGCACTCATACAGCAATGAGCCAAGCTGCTTTCCTACCAGATTCATGGAATAGGCGGATTTTCTTCTTTCCACCCTGTGGACTAGGGAGCCAACACTCATGATTCCTTAACTTTATATCCGGATCTGCAACTTCCCCCCAATCCATGCCTAAAAGAATGTCAAAAGGGAGACTATCTTCCACCAAGAGAGTCGGAGAGTGGAGAACGCGTTCCACCTTCCCCTCTGCTTCGAGCCGGAAGTATGTCTGAATCCCTTCAACATATCTATCTAACACAATTTCGCTACTATTCGCTAATCTACTTATCATGTGCTTATCTAACTGCTTAACCTTTAGCCCGAGACGCAGCTTTTGCAAACCTTTCTTACTTATATAGCTGCGTGTTGATCCGCTATCAACCAATCCACCTACTCTTACCTTATTAACTTCTAGATCTGCAATTATTAACTGTCCTTTTCTTTTCTTCATTTCGGTCGAGGCTTTGCGACGAGTGGCCAACTCATCACCTATGCCAACGAGGGATCCACCTAGAGAGGTACATACACTAACTACCTCTGGACAGTTAGCTAGGTGGGGACCGTCTTTCTTTTCAGTTTCTGCCAGGGGAACCTTCGGATGGGAGGATGTCTGTCTATTTACATCAGAAGTTCCTGTAGAGGCAACTGAGACCCGTACTGGTTGTTCCCTTTTGGGACCTTATAATCTGGGCAATAGGGAACAATGTGGTTGGGGTCACCACATTTAAGGCACGGGTCGACAACTTTCCTATCTTGCTAGACTTTCTCCGTAATCCCCAACTTTTCCCAAGGTCTGTCTTCCGGCAAACCAGGATGGGGTGGATATGGTTTTTCCCAATTCTCATACTATGTGCCTCTTCCTCTTCCCCATGTGAAGTTGGAACCGCGGCCACCTTGCGAGGGACCATTGCCCCTTCCACCCACGTAGTAGCTACCTTCGCCAACACCCCTCTGGGTGTCGGGTCCTCTTCCTCCATGTCCGCGGCCTCCTCTTCCTCGGCCACGGCCTCCTCTTCCTCGGCCACGCCCTCTTCCTTGTCGCCCTCTCCCGCAGGCTGCAACGGCCACGTAGTCCCCCTCCTGAACTACCGTACCGTTGGGTGCTCCCTCCAGACCATAGTCTATTTGGTCGTAGGAGAGAGTTTCGACACCTCCTTCTTCAAAGGTCAGAAGGAGGTTGTCTTTCCCAGGTATATTCCCTGAGATTGTGCGGTTCTGCCACTTCTTTCCCGCTTGCAGATCTTTCCAATAGTGGCAATAATTTGCTTCTGCCAGGAAGCCAACATGATCTAGTGCGATCTTGCTGAACTTCTCATATGCCACCCCCTCTTCTTTGGTACGGGGATACAGTTGAGTACTATGATGCCCAACCTCACGCCCGACGCGACTTCCTGATCGGAGTGGGATGTGGGCCTGGAAGTGCGAAAAGGGGTGTGCCAAGGATTTTTGGGAAAGTGGGGGTGGAGTCCGAGGTCGGAATTGAGATATCCTGTGGCAAAGTTTTAGGGGCATAGATGCAATAGGGCTAAGGGCGAGTTTCTTCCGGTCTGTTGGTGTTCTATGTCGTGCAGCATAAGGCAGATGGCATGCGCGGTGCATTCAAGGTCATCCGATCCGTCTGTTTTGGTGGTGGCGGTTTGGGGAGAGGCCCGCCCGGGATAGTTGTGTTCCCGATGAGTCGGTCCTTTGGGTGCCGGCACGTGGCATCTGTCGTCTCGCGTTTTGGTTAGGCCCTCTAGTTTCAGGGGYYCGTCGGTCGCCGCGTCGCCGACAATTTTYGCAAGGCGTGCGAGGCCAGGACGGGGCGATGGAATTCCACGGAACCACCGTGAGTTGGTGATACGGGAGRAGAAGACGGAAGGGAGGGAAACGGGTAGTGATAACGACGAAACCGGGGGATATGAAGTAGTGCGAGTTATCCGTGGTTGGATAATYGRGGCACCTCGGATSGCTGGTTGTGGCAYAGTGAAACTCCCTGGGGCACAATCGATTCTCGGTTAGGCAGGGGAATTYCGGGTATCTTTGCCTARTACATTCTCTCACCCAAGGGTCGAAGTACTCCGGATCCCAAGAGCTTGGCATCTTATCATTGCAAGGTGATGGAATCCTCCCGCACACGTCTAATTGGCAACGGGATTTACCGATGTGATATCGGAAACTCCTATCCGTTTAGGCGCGTGGGGGAAGGGAAAGTTCTCACCTACCCGATATTGAAGGTGTCAAGTTCGTCAATGGCCGCGAATCGGCGCGCGTGGATGCGTGTAGGCTGCGCAAATCAGATCGCGCTTACACGCATCCCCGCGAGGTACTCCCTTGTCTTTGGACAGACACTACTCAGTCATCTAATTACTCCGTGATCCCATACACAATCGTTCCTGAGCATGCAAGGTGCAGCAGCAATAGTAGCTCAAAAGGGGATACATAGCGATGGAAGCAGTATTGACGACTACGCAAAAATTCCTACTATGCTCATGAGTGTATCAAAACGACAAGCGAAGGCAAGTATCAGGGAAAAAGACACGCAATAGACATGACATTCATTCATCCATTCATTTGACAAAACACGCAACAAACGAAATGGAGATCAATCGCAAAACGAGTGTGGGTGGAAACCAAGCCAAGATTCCGAAAACAAAAGGAGACGGGCGAATCGCCCTGAGCCGAGATCAAAATTTATATACAAAAGCAAAGAGCGAGAAAAGACAAAGAAAACTGCAAATCCACACCCATCAACCTCAACTCCCTCTTCCTCTCTCTCTCTCGTTCCGATGTGGACAGTCCGTCGTCACGCACCAACCCACGAAGTCGTTACCCCGCTTAGTCCTCCTGCACCCGTCAGGTTCGCCCGTGCGCTACAGTCCGTCGTAGCCCCACGCGTCAACCCCGCGCATTCGGCACCAACTCGTCGGGTCGCCCAACTCCCACTTCAACTCACCTCTTACTTCGCTCATGAACCGACCCTCACTGATCGCGCTACCCCGAGCTTCCAACAGCTGGTTAAGAGAGCTATCTAATCGCGCAGCCGGAATTTATAGCGTGCATGCATTGGAAGAACACGGAATTGCAAGGACTTAGAAAGGAGATTAGGAAAGAGAGCGCCTGCGTTCTGCATGGCCAGATCGTGGCGTGGGGGCCATAGCCACTCTCCACACATCGATCAGAGCATGCAGGCCGCGGGCTAGCTAGACACAACAAGAGAAAAAGCGAGGGCGGGAAAGACGAAGTTCAAGAAGAAAGATACAGTTACAATAGCGCCCACCCAAAATTAAAGTTACACACAATTAAGGGCGCCGACTATTCGGAGTTCCGTTGCAGCCGCCAAAAGAAGCGAGTAAGCAAAAAGCGCTGTGCGGCAAAAGAAATCCTAAATTCCTAGCTAAAAAAGAATCACAAATTCCGAAAAGAAAATCCGAAGCTCCGAAAGCCGTCAAGGGCTCGACAAGATTCAAAAAAAAAAATCAAAAAGAACGAAACAAAATTCCCGCGCGCCCTCTACGCCTAAATCCGACAATCAGCACAGAAAAGAAGCGACGTCAACCGTTATTAATCGCTCCTGGTCGGCGCGACAGCCACTCAATCAACCATTCCGGGCCTTGCCCGGCCCTGAATCCAGCCATCCGAAGGACGCGACGAAAGAGAAAAGACGAAAAAAGGAGGACACCAATGCAATTTCCCTTCAATCCCGATCTCCCCTAATTGGCCCATCCTTCCCAGCTTAGGACCCCTCATTGCTATCACGCAGAAAATCGCGCGGAACAGAAATCGGTTCGTCACATATATGACGCCCAGGGGGTTCCAATCCTATGCAAGCTCCTGCTTGCTTGAATCATGACACGTGTCGATTTCTCTAATCGATCGACACGCGGAGCTTTCTATGTTGCCACTTACCGTGTGAAGGAGTGTGGACGTCATCCAACGTGGCACACGAGGCTCTGTCCTATGAGTTCCTCAGGAGGGGCCTTCTTCAATCCAAGGAGGGGATTATTCGTGCCATCGCCGTGGCACACACCAATCAACCAAGCATCAATGTCCGCCAGGGAGGGGAAAAGGGAGACGATACATGGGGGCATGGCAAGGGGGAGGGCTAGTCGGGAGTGGGGGTAGAAAGCGTTCCAGTCCCGCGACTGTCTCTGGAAGCTCCTGGTATCGGACGATCTGGTGGAAGCGAGGGAATCGATTACCACTATGAGGGAGGGAGGCGAGATAGTCAGGGTAGAGGGTGGCGAAGGTTCAGAAGAGTGCCGCGCGGAATCGATCGTGGTTCTCGCATGCGGGGATAGTCCCCGTGATCATGCAATAAACCTCGACGATATTGTGGCCTCGCCACGCGACATTGAAGAGGAGGGCGTGAAGACAAAAGTCGGGGAGGGCGCACCGGGTTGAGGGGTGGGGGTGAACAATGACAACAAGGCGGGTGGCGTAGAAAAATCGGAAGGTATCAATCGGGAAGGGATTACGGGGGAAGGTGACGCGGGTGGTGATCTGGCGGAGGGCGAGATGGTCAAGGGGACGACGGGATAACGACCGGAGACGAAGCGTGATGGCCCGGACCAGTACGGGCTCGAACTGGTGGACGGTCGGAGGTGGAGGTGGAGGGGGATCGGCTTCGTCGCCGCCTGGCCGGTGCGCTCGAAGTCTCGGCAGCTGGGTCCCCATCTTCAGGCTTGGGCGGCTCCGGATGTTTGGCGGGATCGTCGGCGATCGACAAATTTGCTCCGCTTGCGAATTCCAGCTGTCGCCTTCCGGCCGCAATCTCTTCTCTTTTGCGCGCTGCCTCGGGGGCCTCCGCCTGAGAGTCCGTTCGTTCCCCCTCTTCCGCCGAGATTTCCCACTCGGATTCTTCCAGCTCCAACTCTTCCTCTTCTTCTTCTTCGTCCTCACTTTGCTCTCCCTCGCTGTGTTCACTATAACTGCCTTCTTCCGGTGTTTCTTCCTCCTCTTCTTCCTCCTCTGCGCCTTCTTCTTCTTCTATCTCCTCGTCTTCGGAGACTGTTCGATCCTGGAAGAAAGCGAGGTCGATTATCTCCCGCGGGTCGATGGCGGGTTACGGCCGCTTCCTGGATCCTCCAGGCACGCCGACCACTGAAGGTACGGCATTAGAGTCCGTGTGAGGGCGTGCGGAACCGGGCTCCCGTCACTCTGCGAGACGATATCAAGGGGAAGATCGTCAACCAACTGCGCGAGAGGAACCGTGAGTTCCTGCACGATCAGCTGGCGATGGCTGGGCCGCACCGATCCGAACAAGAATCCAAGGAGATCGCCTTCCACCTCCGTCCACCAGGCCTGGATGATCAGTAGCTCTAGGTACTCAATCCAAGCGCGGTGCTCCTCGTCCCTTGTCCACGTGAGTCGTACTCCGACCAGGCACACCGAAAGATCGACAAAATGTTCACACCACAGCTCCCACTGCCTTGGATCGAGAAGGGGGACAGTGAGCGGTTCCAGACAGAAGGAGAAACGAGGGTGAACTAGACTCCAGAAGGTGGGAAAGAGAGATGGGAGAGCGAAGGTGGAGAGTTGGGAGCGGTTCATTGGGGACGTTGGAAGGGGATGAGCTCCGGAAGCACCATCGTCGGCTCGTGCTGGGACGCTCAAATCCCACCAAGTTCGAGGCCGTCCGTAGGGACAAGATTGTCCCCAGGGCGCGTGAGTCAGTGGTTCCACTCCGCGGCCAACTGCTGACCCCACTCTCTTAGTGACATCCGGATCGCGAATCGGAACTCTGCTGCCGCGTATACCCTTGTGGTACAGAAGAATTGCGCAAGCCGTAGAAGATCCAGACTGAAGCGCGGATGATGAACTTGCCGGATCGCCGAGATGTAACCACGTGGTGCTAGCAGATGATCGCCGAGAGCTCGCTCCGTGAGAAAACTCATGGCGATGGTGGCGGGGACGGAGTATAGGAAAAGGCGAGAGATGCAGGGGAGGAAGAAAGCGATGGAGAGTCGTCGTCTTCTTCCCGTAGCGAAGGAGGAGGAGGAAGATGACGCTGCTGGAGATGGGGAGGAAGGGAGGGGACGTAGATAGGACATGTGGCGTACGATCGGCCGAGCCGATCGGCTCCCTGAGACCTCTGGCACGAGGGGCACCGTTTTCACCCTGTTCGGGCCGAGCTCGATCACGCGAAATCGCCTGAAGAATCGTGGCGCTATCTTCCCTTGGCGAGCACATTTCCTCACCTGCACCAAGTCCCCTAATTTATACAGGGGCCACGGACCCGCGTTCCCGTTCCGGGCCTCGTAACTGCGAACCTGTCGGCCATGGGCCAACTCGGTCATTCTCTGGCGTTTTCAGGCTAATCGGGGCAGGGACCTTTCCATCAGTTCCATGTGTCGCTTGGCCTTGTCCCGAATCGTGGCTCTCGTAGGCCGTCGGTTCAACAAAGACTCATCTGGGAGGCTCGATATCGAAACGAAGGCCACACTATTAGTCCGTAATTGGAACGGGCTTAGGCCCGTAGATTCATGAGGCGTCCCACGATGGACCGCCAAGATGTGATCTACGATATCGGGCCAGGGCCTCGGATCCGGTGCCGCGATATTTCGTCGTAGCGGAGTCTTTATCACCCGATTTGCATTTTCCACTAGGCCGTTAGATTGCGACATGTGGGGCGCAGTGTTCCGAATCGCGACGCCGTGTACGACCAGATTCCTCAAGACTTCTCCCCTGAATTCTACCCCATTATCAGTCAGAATTTCCTCCGTGTCTTGGAGCATCCCTAAAAACCGATTGACGTATCGCGCAATTTCGGTCGCATGTCGCGTACGACAGGGATAGGCCTCGATCCATTTCGAAAAATGGTCCAAGAATACGAGTAGGATTGAATATTCACAACTATTGGGTCCAGGGGGCACCACAATATCGGTAGTATCCATGCTAACCCTTTGAAAAGGCCGTTCAACTACTGTCGGTACTATCGATCTTGGCGGCTGAATCGGTGCCTTGTTCGCAGAGCAGACCTGACAGTTCGCGACGATGAACTTCACATCGTCACGAATATTGGACCAATACCACTCATTTTTGTCGACTGCCGCCTCCGTGATCCGTACAGCAAAATGGGCAGCCGTTTCCTCATGCGCTGTCTTCACCTAGTCATACCTCATGAATGGGTGCGGCACTGCCATCCAAATCCCACGACCATCCGTTTTTCGTTTTTCCAACCGTCCCTCATTCCAGCGGTAGTCCCGAGCCCTTTCATTGGCCCTCCTCCGATCTTCCTTGGTGAAGTCCTGGAGGGGTTTACCTACTAGGGTGGCAATCAAGGCGATACCCGTCCGTACCTCGGCCCTTCTAAACTTTCGGGTCTTCTCTAACCCCTCTTATGTGGCATCTAAAAAGCGAGCCTCGATCAGGATTTTATCAACCTGACACAAGGGGCACAACCAAGGTCATGGGCTCGTGTGACACACTGTCGACAGTCCACCCATTCCGCATATCCTTCCCCGCTAGGGCGCATAGAGACCGAGTACACGCGAGAAATTGCTTAGCAAAAATAACAAAATTTATCAGGCAGGGAGAGGAGAGACGAGGAGGAGAGGGAGAGAGGGGAGTGGTACGGTTACCTCCGTCACCCATGGCCACCTGCCTGCTTCTTGCCACGTGGAAGGACTGCCACTTGTCCGTACTTGGGTCCGTTAGCCGATTCCGGTTCCTTCCACGGGATGATCTCTTCCGCCTTAGGACTTTAGCTGGTCGATGCAGACATGTCAGCCCGTCCGCGTTGCCGTGCCTCTCCGTCTTTCGATGGATGATGTCGAAGTCGTATTCCTGTAGGCGCACCGCCCAACGTCCAATCATGCCCGTGTAATTAGTGAGTCGCTTCAGCGCTAACAAGGGCTCGTGATCGGTGACAAGGAGAAACTTTTGTCCGTACAGATACGGATGGAAGTGTTGGATTCCCCACACTACTGTGTAGCATTCGCCCTGTGGGGCTGAGTCATTTCTTCGCTCGTCTGACACCGTTCGTGACGCATATTTGATGACGTGTTCGCGGTCATCGTTCCCCTTCTGCGCTAAGATAGCGGAAATAGCCTCCGACTGCCAGTCCGTGATGAGAATGAACTGCTTCGCGGGGTCCGACCGGATCAAAATAGGTGTCGTTGCCAGAGCGTCCTTAAGGGTCGCGAAGGCCCGTTCGCACTCTGCGTCCCAACTAAGGGGCTGGTCCTTTCGTAACAGGTTCGTTAAGGGTCGTGCAATCGCGGCGAAGCCTTTGATAAACGACGATAGTACGAGGCTAACCCCAAGAAGGCTCGAACCTGCATCAGTGACGTGGGGACAGGAGCTTCCTTCACCGCCGTGACCTTTCTTGAGTCAGGCCGCAGTCCTCCACATGTCACCACGTAACCCAAGAACGAAATTTCCGAAAGAAAAAACTCGCTTTTTTCGAGCGCGATCTTGAACCCATCATCTCTCAGAGCTCCTAACGTCCACTCGATGTGTTGTGCATGCCCGTGATAGGTCTCCGAGTAGACGAGTATGTCGTCCATGTATACAATAACGCAGAGTTAATCATCCCTTGAGTGAGCCGCGTCTTGTTGACGAAGTTCTGAAACGTCACATTCATTGCCCGTTGAAACGTGGCAGGCGCGTTGCAAATACCCATCGGGCACCGAACCCATTGCCACGTGCCTTCAAACAGTACGAAGGCCGTCTTTGGTCGATCTTCCTCCTTGACCAGAATGTGATGGAAGTCGTGCCAAATATCAAACTTACTGAAGTAATTAGCACACCCAATCGCATCCAGCAAATCATCAATCCGGGGAGGGGATACACATCTTTGATCGTGATGTCATTCAGTTTGCGATAATCAATGCATATGCAAATTGATCCGTTCTTTTTCGGTACCAATACTACCGGAAACGACCATGGTCCGGTGGCGGGTTCAATCCAACCGCTTGCTTCAAATTCTCGAATCCGCTCGAGAGCCTTTTTCCGTTCTACCAGGGAGTACGTCATCTGTAAGGTTTGCAGTGGACTAGGGAATGGTTTCCTGTCTGGATCTCGTGCTATATAACTAACGGCAGTCCAATGTATGTGTCCGTCACACTAATCGCTCCTTTGTATTCCTTTAGAATGTCGGCGATTAGGTGGTGGATCTCCTCAGGTACGTATCGGGGTACGTGTAACTCATACAACTCATCCCATATCCTTACATCGATATGTTTTGTATTCACCCGATTGGTGTTCTCTGGCGGGGGCGCGGAGATGAATGAGTTATCCAATCGCCAGGAAAACACCGTGGCCATCATCTGTGCATCTTGTTCTCGAATGGCCACGTGTTCCTCCGGTGTTACTCCATCTCGAATGTCTTTCCACGACACATGTTTCGTTGCGATCTTGATCCCGAGTCCGTTTTCGAGGCGCTCAGGGGGTTCCAAAGAGTTGGTCTCTGCCCCTAAGCGTAACAATCGAATCTCTTTTGCAGGTGTCAAAAGGGATTTTGGGAGACTCGTGATATCGCAGTAGTGCCTTTTGTCATTGTATCGGGCGAGAAGAGGGGAGATCCCTTCGTACAAGGTTTGAGGGGGTTCCAAAGAATCGACCATCCTTGAAATTTGTACAAGAGGTTCTCCCATAATCATTGCTTGTGTTCTCTGCAAATCTTGGCTAGTCCGGCTCAAGACTTTTACATTTGTCTGTTGCGCGGGATAGTGAATACGTTGCTGCCCCATCTCCAGGATTACTGGATCGTCACGCGTCTTTGGATGTCTGCCCGTTGTCCCAGGTAATCACACGAAGAGTCCCCGTCATCGCGGGAGAAACTCGCGGGGCTATGTTAGCGGTAGTACGAAGAGTCAGTCTCATCGGCACAACATAGGGTTTTCCTTCCGTATTTCGGAGGACAATCGACCGTCTTTCAAAGTCCAGATTGGCGCGCAGCGCTACCAGGGCGGGAAGGCCAAAAAGTACGTCGTAAGTATTGACATCTAGAACTACGACGTCTCCCAACGCATGTACCTTCCCTAATCGAAAGGCAACGTTAGTCATTCGTCCCACCGTTTTGATCTTCTCTTCGTCTGCTGAGACGAGCTGATCCTTTTATGTAAGCATGATCAGAGCGTTCTTTCTTCCTGCTCTCTCCACTACCTGCAAGGAGATAGCTAACACAACGACTCCCGAATCGATGATAGTATTATATGGAATTCCCCATACCTCGATGTCGCATTCCGCGGATTTCCATGGGATGGGTTTAATCCGCAGGAAGTGATCATCTTTTTGGATTAGTCCTATGCGTATGGGATCGAAAGTACCTGCGGCATTTTCGTCTGGTGTTGGTCCTTTCGTTTTTGTGTTCGCTGCTCGGGTAAGAGCAAACCGTTTCCTTTTTGCTTTGCAGTGCTGCAACATTCGTTCGTTGGCCTGTTCTGATATCGAAAGCAGATGAACGATAGGAAGGGGGATTCGGTGATCTAATGCTCGTACGATGTTTAGAACATCGATTTCCCCCGTGACGAAAGTGGGTCCTCCTGACTCCATCTCTCCTGGAGAAGGTCGCCACTCCGCTACTTCTCGTTGTTCAGACGCGGGTCTAATTGTACCAATCATCCCAAGCCCCGAATATCCCAGTATTTCATCCTGATCTAATGGAATAAGCTCTGCAGCTTCCTCCATTGTTGCTAACGCGGTTCTGCTTCCCTCTACTTTTTCCATTAAGGCTCCTACCCATCCTGGTCCGTTAACGATCGGTGCTGCAGCTACCGGTGCGGCTCCGACTCGTTGTTCCGGGGGCCGATGCAGGCAATCCCGGGCTATGTGCCCTGGTTGGTGACATGTGTCACAGACATTCAGATTGCCCGGGATCCCTGCTGGCGGTGGTGCCGGAGCCAATCCGTGCTGGATCGGCACGACACGCACTGCAATGGGTTGCATCGATCTCATCATCGCCTCGATTTGAGCATTGTGTTCCCATTGCTCCTTTTTGCTCTCTTGAATCAGAGTAACCAATGTCTTGGTTAGTTCTAATAGGGCGGAAGACTCATTCGGTCGTGCGGGGGTTTCGATTGGTGGCGGGGGTGCTGTCATCACGGGCACGAGAACGCTCGTAATCGTACTCGGGACCGGTCGTTTGGGACCAATCTGTTCCAGATAGGTGACAGGGCCCGACACAAACCCCATGTTTTCAAATTTGTTCTGCAGGGCAGCTAACTCGGCTTTAGCTCTCGCTAGTTCGGACGAGTCTCCTTCCCTAGGACAGTCTTCTCCCTCTAGGAAACTCGCAGCGAACTTTCGTTCCATTTCTTCCGCAGCGACCATGATCTGCTGCAGCGTGTGATTGATGGGGGAGAACTGTTTTCGCAGTTTCGCCCTCATCGTTCTGCTGCGAAGTCCGTCGATGAACAAATCTTTTCCTACTTGCTCACCTCGCTCTGTTTTCACAAACATTCGGTAAAACCGATTTCGATATTCCGTGACAGACTCGAGGGGTTTCTGGACTCGATCTTTAATCATAAAGAGTGCTTGTTCTGGATGGATGCAATCAAACCTATTCAAAAAATTTCGCTCGAAGGTCGGGAGATCCACCCATACATAGGTACTAAACCAATGATGAGCGTTCCCTCCTAATCGAGCGGGGATGTTCACCTGAGCTTCGTTGTCATCGTACTGCTGAGCTCGGAGCGTGGCTAGCCATGCTCCAACAAGATGATGCGCAGGATCAAACAGATAGAGGTCAGGGGGCGTCATGGGAGCCCGTGCTTGTGGTGCGGGTTGATTAGGATTCTGCTGGGGGTTCGGGTTTTGTTGCGGGTTCTGCTGATTAGCATTCATATTGATCGTCCTTCGAGCCGCAGACCGGCTTCTGGTGCCGACGGGATCGTGTCGATGCGCGTTCCAGGGTCGGGGTCGTCCCTTGTTAGCCAGATCGCCCAGCTATGAGTCCTAGAACCCTGCCACGTGTCGGGCTCCGATACCAACCTCACGCCCGGCGCGACTTCCTGATCGGAGTGGGATGTGGGCCTGGAAGTGCGAAAAGGGATGTGCCAAGGATTTTTGGGAAAGTGGGGGTGGAGTCCCAGGTCGGAACTGAGATCTCCTGTGGCAAAGTTTTAGGGGCATAGATGCAATAGGGCTAAGGGCGAGTTTCTTCCGGTTTGTTGGCGTTCTATGTCGTGCAGCATAAGGCAGATGGCATGCGCGGTGCATTCAAGGCTGTCTGATCCGTCTATTTTGGCGGTGGCGGTTCGGGGAGAGGCCCGCCCGGGATAGTTGTGTTCCCGATGAGTCGGTCCTTTGGGTGCCGGCACGTGGCATCTGTCGTCTCGCGTTTTGGTTAGGCCC
>BFEA01000387.1:347592-369438 GCA_003427395.1 Chara braunii | reverse complement strand
TAGCCGACCACCTCCAACCCTTCCTTCTCCTCCATCACCCACGCCCGTCCACCATAGCCGACCACCTCCAACCCTTCTTCCTCCTCCATCACCGACACCCGTCCACCATACCCGACCACCTCTAACCCTTCCTCCCCCTCCATCGCCCACACCCGTCCACCATAGCCGACCACATCCAACCCTTCTTCCTCCTCCATCACCCACGCCCGTCCACCATAGTCGACCACCCCCAACCCTTCTTCCTCCTTCGCCACCCACGCCCGTCCACCATAGCCTACCATCTCCAACCCTTCCTCCTCCTCCATCACCCACACCCGTCCACCATAGCCGACCACCTCCAACCCTTCTCCCACCTCCATCACCCGCACCCGTCCACCATATCCGACCACCTCCAACCCTTCTTTCTCCTCCATCACCCACACCCGTCCACCATAGCTGACCACCTCCAACCGTTCTTCCTCCTCCATCACCCACACCCGTCCACCATAGCCGACCACCTCCAACCCTTCTTCCTCCTCCATCACCTGCACCTGTCCACCATAGTCGACCACCTCCAATCCTTCTTCCTCCTCCATCACCCGCACCCGTCCACCATAGCCGACCACCTCCAACCCTTCTTCCTCGTCCATCACCCACACCCGTCCACCATAGCCGACCACCCCCAACCCTTCTTCCACCTCCATCACCTACACCCATCCACCATAGTCGACCACCTCAACCCTTCCTCGCTTATCACCTCCCTCATCCACTCGAGGGCCGTAGGGGCCGCAAGGGGGCACGGGAAGTCTCGGGTAGGGCCGGTTAGGAAGAGGCAAGTATCATGGTCGATTAGGACGTGAGACTTCTCTCTCTCTCTCTCTCTCTCCCTCTTCTCCCATTCCTTCAAACTCCTTAACCCTTACCTCTTCCCTCTCCCCTTCCCCTCCATGGCGCGTAACTAACCTCTCCCCTCACCTGTTACATTGTCAGGGGACGAACGGTAACGAACTTGATCCTCACTTGGTGGAAAGCGAGGGCAAGGGGAGGGCAGCCGGTCCCTTGTGCCACCAAGAAGGAAAAGCGCCAGACTGTTGTGAAGATTGGAGAAAGCGGAAAGGAGTGTTTTTTTTGTAACAAGGTCAGTTTGACTCAACCATCCTCCTGGAATGCATGACTGAGGCGATCGCATGGCTCGCCTGAGGGAAAGGGAGGGGAACTCATAAGGGGAATTGGAAGGCAAAGGCGACTTAGGATTGCAGGACGGGGCGATGTGTTGACCCCAATGGGGATTGTACTTGGTCATTTGTCTTGTGTGGTCTTGCGCAGGTGAGTAGCTAGGGACGATTTGGACGGGGCTCGGCCCGCGGATGAGGATTTGGGTGGGAGATTGGGTAAGGAAAGGACTTGGATCCGGTTTAAGCCATGGATGCGGGATGTTTCGGTCGGGCGCCTGGGTGGATGGTTGATGCGTGGACTTGGTTTGTGTGGAGTTTGCATGGAATGTCTCTCTCTTGTGCAATGCGACCCCTGGAAAGACTAAGGGCGGTCTTGGATAGGTGATGCGATGCTAGTGGCTTTCGCAAAAAAAATATAGCGGCTAGGGGTCCGGCGACGCCGCTTTACCCCAAGGATGCCGCCGGGGCTGCCCAGAGCCACTAGGCTAAGTGAAAAGGTGCGTGGCCCAATGGATGACGCTTGGCCTGCGCACGATAAGAAGATGAGACTTCAATGAACTCCCTGGACTGCCTGCGTATTGGAAGGAGCAATTGCCTGGTCAGATCTAACTGAAGCGAGAAAACGCCACGAGTGCCCAAAGAGCTACCATCTCGACGCGAGAGCGGAGCTACATCCCCCAATATAAAGCCCTCTCGCAAAAGGCCCCCATCCCCATCCATCTCATAGCACTAGGTGGGGGTGCCCCTGGGACGAATGACCCGCGCCCTGAGCGTGAGCGTGGGCGGGTCGAGCCAAATGGGACCCGCAGTGGGGTCGACCGAGGCTCGAAAGTCCTACAGGGTACGGCCCTTACAAAAATGGTGGAGGTGTCGGGTAGTGGGTTAAACTGACCCATACGGTCTCGAGGGGGGCGCCCGACGCATGACCGCGAACATAAACATGAAGAGAAGGAATGAGGACTTGTGTATGCTCTATCCCTTGAGTGAATCAGATTTGAGGGTGGTTGGGCGCATGGCAAGGCAAGGCCTGGAGGAAGAACATGCATGCTTGCACTTTTGATCAGCCATCTCCTTTGGAGATGACTCTAGTCCTCCTTCCCTTGGATTGATGTTCGTCAGGCCAGGGAAGCCTTGGGCAAGCCGCAAGTCGACCCTTCCTCTTCGTGCGAAAGAAGAGCTCGGGTTACCTGGTAGGCGATTGGGATTCCGGGCTAGTCCGGGTTTCGATGAAAATCCCGCGGCGGAGTGATCTGACCGACACGGGTGCTCTCTTTCCTTTTCTTCGGAGCCCAGCGGGCTCCATGCACCACACTTAATGCCTGAAGGAACTTCATATGAACACAAAGGGTAATCGAGAAGGAACAATCCTGCCCTATGAACGGATACACAAGCGAAGATAAGGGAATGAAGGGAGTTGCTAGACTCCAAGAAAAACTAGCTCACCCTTGAAGATGCTCACGAGAAGGAACCAGACACTGTGTATGGGTGTTAGGGGAGAGTGGCACGCACTGTCCCGAGAGAAAAATTGTGAGCTATGGGTAGGAAGCGCTGGCTGCACCAGGGGAAAGGCACTAGTGTTATGTGTGTCCCACTTGGGACTTGTGATTGCATGATTGGGATTTCGAGCGTCCTGCCAGTTGGAAGGAAGGGGAGGGTCTGCACCAGCCACTGCGGATTGCCAAACACCGTTCTCTTTGCAGGCTGCCGTTTGTTCGTATGCGGGGGTCAAGCCACTGGTATGTCTAACGGGAGTTTGTCACGTTGAGTGCTTATTAGCATTCTCGTCCGTGCGGTGACGGGCTTCGGCTCGATTGATCCACCGGGCGGGGTGTGAAACGTTCCTCAGGCGGGGCCTAGCCTGTGGACTGGCGGAGGGAGCACCACTGCATGGGGGCAAAGACGAAGCTTGGGAGGCGGTCAGTAGCTTCTCGTAGCCTGGTTTGGGAAAGGCTGTTCCTTATAGGACCGATGGAAGTGAATGCCTGGACGACCGGCTCCAATGGCCTCACCGAGATGTGCGGGGTGATTCCCGAGATTAACGGTGGGGACATGAGTGGCAAGTCGGGATGGGGTATTCTAGGTAAGGAGGAAAGGGCGAATGCCTTGCCGAGACCTGGGTACCTCGCTTGCGACGGTTGAGCTGTGTTGGAGGTATGGGCTAAAACCCTGCCAATAGTAACAGTGGAGAGACCATTCCTGGGGAAAAGGTCGGTGAGGAGATGACCGACCTGTGTGCAACGTTTGCCTGAGTTTTGCCTTTTGTGCCTCCCTCTGTAAAGTTGCCTGATGAATGGTGGATGGGGACCAAGCTTCTGAGTCTATTCTCACCTCCAAGTCTAAGTCCGCACGAGTGAGAGAACATGAGGAAGAGGCTGGATAGGAGTCGGAAGAAAAAGGAACCCCGAGAAAGCGATGACGGCTAAGCATGATCGCATTGGGGGGTATGGTAGAGCAATGGCACCTGGGAAATGGGAAGAAAAGTTAGGGAGACCCGGGTGAGGGGTCTGAAAACAACTCTCATCTAGAAAAGGAAAAGCAAACCATCTGACCATGAGGGGCCGTGTGGTGCTTTCATGTGGAAAACAGGACAAGCGCCGGGAAACAAGATGGCGCGATGGTTGTCGCCTCCTGTCTACTCTAGTGGTCCGGAAATACCTATAGAGGTAAGGGATGGGGTATCTGTTGTTCTCCCGGAAGAAGGGACGTGGACCGACCTATGAAACCGTGATGCTGGACGAGAAGGACGCGTTCCTCTGGATAGAGACAATTTGGACTAAGGTCAGCCTGACGAGACTTTCACCTAGCTTGATGGTCCTAGAATTCCGGGGAACAGTGGAAGCTCGAGGATGGGTCTACCTATCGCAGGAATTGGAAAATGCAATGGTAGTGGGACTAGTATTGGGCACAGCACCGGATCAGCTGTTTAGGCAAGCGGAACGGGAAGTGGTATGGGCAGCATGTCAGCGGGGAGAAATTGAGATGGAAAGGATGGAGGTGCGAGTGGAACTCGGGGACCGGAAAAATATGAAACGTCCTCTTAGGACAATGAGGTGCGTGCTACCCCCGTTTCTGGTGGATGCAGTCCTTGGGACCAGGGATAAACTGGAACGTATATGCCAATCGATGACACGCCTGAGGCTGTACAAATGTGCTAGATAGGACTTCTTTAGGCTGTCGGTGGAAGCAAGGCCGTTTGAAGGAAATTGGGCGGAAGAATTAGCTGAGATGTTAAACCTCCTCGGCGAGGACGAAGTCTTTGTTCCCAATCCGGTGTATTGGCAGATAGTCTACCGAAACGTGGCGGCAGGGGAAACCTTCTTGGAAGGGGTGAAAGAGATGTTCTTAGACGAGGAGGATTTCAGTGATGAGGAGGGCAGGGATGAGATAGAGGACTGGGACTTCTGAGGGGGGGGCTTAGGTAAGGAGCGATGGCCCAGGAATTCGAGCTATGGGACTACACATGGGAACCAAGACGAGTCGGGAGGGGAGTAGAGATGTCAGTACCGCGGAGCAATGAATGGAAGGGGACCACATGTGATTGGCGGGGGTATGAGATTGTGCCGGAGCTATCGTACCTATGGATAGAGCGTGCCTGCAACCCGTTGAGGGAAGAGGAAGGATGGGAGGAGATTGCGGAAGGAAGGGTGGAATCAGTCGGGACGATCGTTCTCTCTGAACAAGGTTGGCACCTGAGGCAAGGGCTCGGCAGGCGGGGGAAAGGTTTGGTAACAAAGGATGGGATACGGTCAGCAGTAGAGTCGTGATGGGAGGATGGAGGGAATTTAAACCGCCTGGCGCCCGAATCAAGACTTGGGTACCCGAGTTCGTGGCGGACTGGTTTGGGGGTTTTGATCATGTAACAGAGGTAGCTGACACGATGGAGCGAATACACGTGAACTGCACATGGCTAGCAGGGGAATTCTATAGGACGTCCTTGAAATACGGGCCCTTCCACGACGATAGAGCCCGGGAGGTCCTTATCATTTTGGATATCGAAAGGAATGACCTGCAGGAGGTGGCCCCGGAAACTAGGGAGGTCATAATCCTCCGTGAGGTAGCAACAACATCTTGCTATGTGGATGATGTGTTCAAACTGTTCGAAGTACTGTGGTTCGACTAAGCGCAGGGAAGCTGTGGGGCCAGACAAATATGGGAAAAATTGCTAAGATAAGGGAATGGGATGTCTGACCATTGTAGGGTTCAGTGCGGATTGCGAGACAGGAGATCAAAGGCGAGTGCGTGATGGCAGGAAGAAGGACGTTCCTCGAGGAACGCCCCTTGGGCATTGAACCGCCTAGGGAAGTACCGGGCGGGATAGAGGTCAGCTTGACAGCGGCGAGTGGAGGCTGGCACTAGGTAGTGGATTGGGTCGGAGTCGAACTTGCAGAAAACATGGTTTACTTAGTAACGAAAGTTGAGTGGAGTGCGGATGAGAATGGGGAATGGAACCCGGACCCGCGGAGGCATGTGCGTGCAGAAGGGCGGTTGTATATATCAGAGGATGGGTGGCGGGAGTTTGGAGTTATGTTGGCGTCAGGGGAAGATCCATTGAGTATGTTCGAAGGGGCGTGGCAGTTGGTGTGGCAAGCGGGAATCGAATTCGCGGACCCAGGGATGGATGATGTAACAACAAACCTTAGGGTAGCCATGGTCGGGAGCTTTGAATTACCCAATGAGAACGTCCGGATGAGACTGCCGCCCTCCCTGCTGGAAAGGCTAGGCGGAGTGGAACTTATCAGACGCGCGGTAGCTGACCTTGCCACTCTTACATATGAGGACACAATGATACACCGGCAATACTACCGGGCCTTCCTAGAAGTGGGGCCGTTTAGTGGGGAGCAGAAGTATGAGGTGTTGCGGACTCTGCGCGCCGTTTTTACCACCAGGCCAAGGGCCCCGGTTGTAAGGGATGAAGTTCTATGGGGCGTCGTCCGGCGGGAAATAAGTCAGGGGATGACGTACGTGGATGATTTACATCGATTGTATGAGCCAACAGGAGTAGAAACAGGCTGGTAAAAGAGCCTAGGAAAGGAAAAGAGATAGAAGGGGAAAGAGGCATTGAGATAAGAACCAAGGAATTGCTCGGGTAAGGGCCGGGGAATGGATGGAATAAGCAAACTCGCTTGCTGTTTAAGTTGTGCAGGGGACCGCTAATTGACAATGGCAATGAGACGTGTCGGGATGTCGCGACGGCTCACGCACCCGCGGCCACCCACGGAATGTGGGGGCAGATAGGAGGTATCGCTCCCGGTAAGCTACAGGGTCTGAGGGATTGATACCGAATGGAGAGCCATGACCCTGGGAAGGGACCAGGCATTCATGATGGTGGAATGTTTGTGGGATGGTATGAGGATTAATAGGGGGCCAGGGGACGACCTGTACATTGACCTCAGGGTAACAGGAACCGTATACCTGCCAGAGCTTGGGTGGCATATGTTAGGAACGGAGCTGGCACTGGGACATGGGTTGTTACCAATCTTTCAAAGGGCTACTAGGGTACTGAACCGAGTAGGCCAGGAAGTGCGAGGGAGGAGGAATGTGGGGTTGAGGACCCGGGTGGAAGTAGGAGGTTGGCGAGAGTTTAAGGCCCCAATGACAGGGTTGAGGTGCCGAGTCCCCCGCTTCATGGTGGACCTGGTATTTGGCAGCCTTAAAAGGGCTAGGGACCTAGTGGATTCGACCCTGGTCTGGATCCACCACTTTTGACCACAGACAACAGGGATGTTTTACGATGTGTCGGTCAAGCACGGACCGTTCTGGGGTAATCAAGCTTGGGAATTACTTGACCTAATTGAAATTTTGATATTTGGGTTGCCTTGCTTGGCGTTTGAGGAGTAAAAACCAATAATCGTTAGGGAAATAGAGATGGGAGAAAACTATCTTGCTGGGGTGGCCGACCTGTTCGAAGAACCGGATGAGCTGGGCAGGCCTGAGGGACCAGCATGAGAAAACGCGTCGGGAAGAGGTAGGGAAATAAAGGATGGGTACTAGGATAAGCAGGCAACTATCAGCAAAAGAGGGACAGTGGTTGGAGTTGCGGCCTACTCAATGATGCGGCAGGGAGGAACCAGGAAGACCACCCGCTCCAAAAATTCTGGGGCACCTGGATGCCAATAAGCCGAAAGGGCCATCTCCGATAGGGAAACCACTGGGCTCAGGCACCGCCCTAAGAATCAAAGCGCGGCAGTGATGAAATGCCAAGCGGCGGCGGCAAGGCCCCGGTAGAATAAAAGTTGAAGGACGCCCGGGAAAAAAAAGTCCGAAGAGTCGTACCGATTAATATAAGACGCAAAAAAACATGGGAATAGGCGGGTTTTAGGGCCGGGACTAGGGCAGTTATGAACAACCGGCCACTTTTTCGCAAAAAAAATTTCCATGTGCAGGCTAGGTAAAGAAATGGCGACTGAGGAAGGAACCGATGACCAGCAGAGCGGAGGGAATCAGGGCACGAATGGGAATGGGGAACGAAACGAGGGATCAGCCAGGGATCGAGAGTCAGCCAAACTAGAAGGAACCCGAGAAGACGGAAAGGATGCCTCAATTGGAGAAAGCTCGGGGAAAGCTGGGGGTAGCAAAAGGGGACCTCAGGAAAACAGGGAAGGGGGAAACGATATGAGAACAAACCCTCCGAACCCAGCAGGAGCCACCCCTAAAAAGACAAAAGTCTCGGATGCTAGCCGTAAATTAGCAGAGATAGAAAAGCAGAGGTCATAATTTAAGGCAAGGCTTATCGAGCAGATGATGGCCGAGGATGAGGAGGACCCCCAGGGCGCAGGGTCACGTGAGTGACGCAGGACCGGTCAGGACGAGACGAGGTATGAGGAGAAGGATAATAGCCACAAAGGAACGCCTAGCAAGAAGGGGAAGGACAAGAACGACCCCCCGGCGGAGGGGACGGAAAACGCTATGACCCCGCCTGCCATCGACAGCGGCACTAGCCGACTGCCCGCCACGCCGAAAGTAACAGGGGCGTGCGAGAGATTCTGGAGCCTTAGGGAAAGGGTGTTAGGGTGGTTTGACCCAGAGCGAAGACCAGGGAGAAGCAAAGAGATAGCAAGGAAGGGGAAGGGACTAGTGCTGCTGAAGAAGCAGGTAGCTCCGAAGGTGGTCTCAAGAGGATAGTCGCCACCCTCACCGGGGCACTAAACAAGAACCAGGGGTATCTCGCAGATGCAAAGAAGAAACTCACGTTTGATGGAGCAAACATTACGGAGTTTCTAATAGACTATGAGAACCTAGCAGCCTTACTGAAATGGACAGAAGAGGAAAATATGGATCACCTAGGTCAGCACGTGTCGCTAAGCTTGGGAAGGGACATTATGGCCATCGTCGCCTCCAGTGGATCATGGAAAGAAACCAGAAATGAGATGATGAGGAAATAGTTGAAGGCAGAGAAAATGGCAACAGAGGCCGAATTAACCGCAGTCCAGAGGAAAAACTATACGACTTACAACGATTTCCTAAGGGCGTTCACGCTAGTGGCTCTGCGAATTCCCGGGGTAACGGACCGCATAATGAGTAAATACTTCCTCAGGCAGTTTTCCGAGTTTGATAAAGATAAGATTTTGTCAGCATACCAGCAGACCAGTAAGTTCGAATATACGAGAGATGTGGACTTCAGCACCGTAACAGACCTTGCGGAAAAGACAGTGGTAACCGAGACCCTGGCCCTGCTCAAGGAAGGCGAGGTTATAGATCTGACCGGGAAAACGGGGGATAAGGTCAAAAAGGGGATAGAGAGCCTGCACGAACGGGTGCACGGGGTTGACAGCAAGATGGACAGAATGGAAAATGCGCTGTTAGTAATGCAGGTGCAAGTGTCCAGACCCGCCCTCCCGCCCCAAGAGGCCGTGGTTCCGGCAGCTGTAGCAAACCGGGGGTTTGGCAGGAGGGACCCGACCAACGAACAATGCAAGTATTGCACCATGATCGGGCATTTCGTACGGGTCTGTCCGAGACTCAACCACGATATCGAGCGGTAGAGGTGCAGTAGGTCCCTCAAAGGCGAGATCCTCGAACCCAGGGGGGAGCATGTCAATTGGAACTCGCCAGGAAGGATGCGGCGAGCCGTCATCCTCCTGAATAACTTAGAGATAGCTGTCGTAGAAGCAGAGCCGATAGCCGAGATTGTCCGGGACCAGCCAAGGGGACGGGGACCGCAGGTCAATTTTACCCTAGAAGGCAATGGTCAGGATAGGGTAAATATTACCACTTGCCGGACCGACGCAGAAAAGAAGCTTATTCAAGATACAGTAATGGAAGAACTCGCAGGGACTAGCACGGGCCAGCAAGAGACCGAAGCCGAGGAACAAGAGAAGGTCTATAGGAAGCCAAGGGAGGACAAACCGGTAGACAAGGCTACGGCGGCAAAGAAGAAGTTCAGGTGTCAAATTCCGATCCTGACTTCGCCAGAAATCGATGGCACCTTGAGTAAGCTACTGGGTACCATGGTATCGGTGTCCTTTCAGACCATGCTGCAAGCCAGCCCGAGGCTGCTTAAAGGACTCAGGCAGTTGCTAACGCGTAAGCGCGTAGAGGTAGAGGAGGCCCCGGAACTGCAAGAGCAGGACACGGAAGAGGTCGAGGCGCCGCAAGGAGTCTCCAACCTCCAAAGCATTCCAAGGGGCCTGGGAGATTTGGAGAAAGTCTTTGCGGACATCCGCCTAAGCCTACCGGATCGTGAAGGTGGCGAAGTCATGAGGGCACGACCCGAGACAAAGCTTAGCTTTCATGCATTACCAGTTGGGAAACTTAAAGTTCAAATCGGAACTCACCACACCGACGCGTTAGTGGACGGCGGAGCAGAAATCACCCTCATACGACAAGATTTCGCAACGGTCACGGGGTGGACGGTAAACAAGGAAGTAGCAGGGAGTATCCGGGGAGCCGGTGGCGAAATTCCTTTCACAGGGTATGTCACCAAATGTGCAGTCAGGGCGGGAATCCGGGAATCCATCTGATAGGAATGCATCTGCACGACGACACATACATGGTAGACATAGAGGACCCAGTGACCGGCCGCGGGGAACTCCTCCGACTTCTTGGGACTGGAGGAGACCCTCCGAAGGGCAAATTGGCAACCTGGTCTCCAACATTCGAAGAAAGTGCGCGGAAATGGGCATTCGCACGAATGGAAGGCATGAGGGAAAGGGTAGAAATTATGATCGAGGAGGCTTTTAGTAAAAAGGAATGGATCAAGATGGGTCTGCCCGTAAAGAAGAGAAGGCCTGAGGACGAGTCCCTGGGGGTTATGGTGGCGGAAAAGGAGCAGGAAGTTGAACTTGGGGCCATCCTGCCCAAGCCAAAGGGAGGCCGTAACGAGACCCCCGAGCTAGCGCTCGAAATCCCAGACCTGTTGCAACTTGTTAAGGCAATCAGGTACCACAAAGTGGGGGTGGACCCGACAACGCTTGCCAAGTTTGAGGATGAGGTTCGAAAAGGCTACTGCCTGAATGGGAAGATAGCTAGCATTCAACCCCGTATCATGGAAATAGCAAGGCCAATCCCAACCGTTCATTTTTTAGGAGGACGATCCCAGAAGGCAGTGTGCGAAAATACAAACCCGTAGGAAAGAAGACCAAGCCGGTCTCGATCCTAGTAGAAACATCAAAGGAAGGGGCCATGGAGAAAGAGGAGGAGATCCTACGGGTTATAAGGGAGAGACGCGCAACAAAAGGGCATCGCATACCAGATGAGGTAGCAGATACCATGAAAATAGGAGTGGAAGGGTTTCTAACAGCGCAAGAAACTCAGTTGATAAGAAAGGCATGTCAGGAGTTTCATTTAACTTTCGCTTTCAATGATCATCAGAAAGGGCGATTGGACGCAAAGCTAGTTCCCCCTGTCAGGATCCACACCGTACAGCACTAGTGTTGGAATGATAAAGGGCCCGCCTATGAGTTTGGGATAGCAGCGGAGGTCACCGACCTGCTTAGAGCTAAGATAGATTCTTTTGTGGCTGAACCCACCGCATCCCCCTACGCGAACAAGTGGTTCGTGTTCAGGAAGCCCAATAAGACGCTCAGGTGGATCCAGAACCTGCAGAAGCTCAATGCGGTAACAATTAGGGACGCAGACTCGCTTCCACAGACCGACTTGCTGGCAGAATCTCATGCGGGGCGGAGTATTTACTCCCAGGTAGACGTGTACTCAGGATATGATCAGTTGCCGCTCGATGCGAAGGATAGACCGTACACCGCAATGCACACCTCCGTAAGGCAGCTGCAGATGCAAGTGACCCCTATGGGCTTTACAAATGTGGTAGCAGAGGCGCAGAGAAGTATGCTCGCCGTCGCAGGGGGATATGTTTCCGGAAAAGTGTGAACCATATATAGATGATAATCCCGTAAAAGGCGCAAGGTACAAGGACGAGACGGAGGTTGAACCGGGCGTACAAAAGCTTGTTTGGGACCACCTGCAGGATATTAAGGACCTACTCTAGCGCTTCCTTGTTTACAATATTACTGCAAGCGGTCCCAAGAGCATCCTAGCCGTCCCGGAAGTAACCATACTGGGATTTCGCTGTGGAGCTTATGGGAGGAGACCCGACCCAGCAAAGACAGATAAGATCTCCCAGTGGCCAACACCCCTGCGCACCACGACGGAAGTACGAGCCTTCCTAGGGGTGGTTGGGTTTTGGAGGATCTTCATCAAAGGATTCGCAGAGATAGCAGAGCCTATCCGTGCAATGATTAGGGAAGGCGGCACTATGGGTTGGACCGAGGATAGGGAAGTGGCAGCCCACACCCTGAAAGACATCCTGTCATCCGATCAGGTCACTCTAGCAACACCCTGTTTCAATGACGAGGTAGGACGACCTTTCATCTTAGAAACAGACGGGGGACCGCTGGCAGTTGGAGGAGTATTGATACAGAGAAGCGAGGAGGGCAAGGAAAGRCCAATCAGATTYGAAAGTAGGACCCTGRATTCGGCAGAAYGGCGGTACTCACAGTTCAAGAAGGAGGTCTTAGCGATTCTGCATTGTCTTAAGACCTTCCAGGCATACCTGTTCGGAAGGCGATTTATCCTAAGGATCGATCCTACCAACGTCGTCGGGGCCCTAAAGAACTACAAGCCTATAGACCCGACCGTTGGCAGATGGATAGGCTTCATATGACAATTCGACTATAAGGTCGAGCGGATTGTGGGGCTTCGAAACAGGGCAGATGGGCTGAGCAGGGTATGTATCACACCAGAAGGAGTAGAGGACGCGGAACCAATCGACGCCTTCCTGGAGTATGAAGGAGGGACCCTTGTGGTGGATAATGAGATGGCAGATCCAGCGATTACAATGGGTCAGTTGCTGATTCAGACCTTGGAAAAAAGCGCGCCTCCAATAGTTACAAAACTCAGGGAAGGACCAGCCACCATGGTCAGGCGTAAAGAGGAGAAGGACTCGTGGGGAGCAGAAGTAGGGGCCAAAGAAGAGCTGATGGCGATGACTGTGGAAGGGGGACGGGACGACGTGATGACATTGGCCGAGACCTGGGCACAGGAGTGTCAGTACCTAGTCAATCTCACTTGGGAGGAGCGGGGTACGGATCAGAACGAGCAGGAATTCTTCCTCATACAGATGTATGAGGGCGTCTTCAAAGAAATCGGTCTGCTGCTTGTAGGGAACAAACAACCTACGGAAGTCAGTCCCAAGGCAAGGGAGGAAGTAGAAAAGTATGTCCTAAGAAATGGCCACCTGTTCAAGAGAGAGGAAGGGATGATGCCTAGACGCGTCGTTTGTGGGAGGTCTAGGCAGCTGGACGTAATTCAGGCAATGCATGATGGGCTAGCTGGGGGTCACCGGTCGTCAAAGGGGACACTTGCAAAGATTGTGCCCCTCTATTTCTGGCCGGGAATGGCAGGCATGGTCGCAACGTACTGTCATGTCTGACATGTCAAGAGAGGAGCTCCGTACGGGTTTATGAGCCCTTTAGACCCACTCGGGTACGGGGATTGGACACCTTGTTCACCTCGATCTTGCGGTTATGCCCGTATCGACGGATGGGTTTAGATACATCTGGGATGCGAGGGATAATCTCAGTGGCTACGTAGAAGCCGTAGCCCTCAAAAAGATGACGGGGAAAGCAGTGGCCGATTGGGTGGAAGATTTCTACCTAAGACACCCCTTCGTGCAGGTTTATAGCAGACAATGGGACATAATTCGTTAACCAGGAGGTATTGAACAGGCTTAAGACACTCTGCGTACCAATCAAGATCACTGAACCCTACCATCCGAAGGCAAATGCACCAGTAGAAAGGGGGCACCGGACCTTGAAAAACACAATCGCTAAGCTTGCAGCAGACAACTTGGGGAATTGGCCACGGTACCTTAAGCAGGCAGTCTTCTATGAGAACATGACACCAAAGAGAATGACGGGATGCATTCCAGCGGAGCTATGGTATGGAAGGGAGATCGACTTCCCAGTGGAGGCCCTCGTCCCTACTTGGAACGGGTTAGACGATAATCCGCACTTGACCACGGAGGAGTTAATCACCGCACGTTGCGAGCAGGTCGCCAGGAATGAGGAGGCATTGGAGGAAGTAGTTAACCGTGTAACGGATAGCCGAATGAAGGACAAAGCAAGATGGGACCAGGTCAAGAACATTCAGAAGGAGCCACTCCAGGTGGGGGAAAAGGTGCTAGTTAGGAACTCGACTCTTGAAAGCACATGGTCTAGGCAGCTGGGAAAAAGATTCAAAGGCCCTTACAAGATCGCTAAGCGGGTGGGACGGAATACATTTGAGCTTGAGGATTTCGATGGTACTAGCATAAGAGGGCCATTTCCGGGACAGAGACTGGTCAGATTTTTTAGCAGAGATCCGGTGGAACAGTGGCTACAAGAGGCTCAGGACAGGGAAACAGGGGAAGTCACAACTTGAAAGGTAGACAACTGGCTATGACCCTGGACCGCCTCCCTATGGGAGTGATCATGACCACAAGGGTTGTTCGTTTGTGTGACTTGAATTTATGTGGAACATGGGGAGACTGTCTGGGCTGAGTATGCATGGGGTTGGGAGTTGGGGGACAGTGTACTATAGTTTTTGTGGGCAACTCTGGGGACTGTCTACACAAGGCATCTAAGGGCTGGAACACTGTACCATAGTTTTTGCGGGGGATGTTGTCAATCGCCTACATGAGATACCTATGCGGGGAAGGGGGGGACAATGTGCTTAGGGGTACAAGGGATGATGGGATCACCAACTGCGCGGGGGCAAGCAAGGGTTCTGAGAAGGCCGGCAAATCTGCAAATGGGGATGGGAAGGAATGTGAGTATATGGGGGGAGGGTTGTGGTGATTGTTATGCATAAACAGGACCAGGCAGGGAGCAAACAACGAACGACAAAAATGGAATTTGGAAATGAAAACGACAGCAACGCCATCAATAGGCCTACTGAGGGACAGTCGTCGAGACAGGCTGGAGAATCAAGCTCCAGGAAAAGGAAATTGTATGTGGGGTTTGATCACAACCTGGTTGTGAACAGGGGGGGGAGAAAGCAAGGGACTAGGGGACCTTCACCACCAAGGGAGGGGGAGCCAATAGTCCTCCCCTCTGAAAGCGATACCTGCAGGGAGGAAGAGAGGAACCCGGGGAAAAGACCAAGGTTGGAGGAGGAGGAGTCCATCGAGGTCATAGACCTCAGTAGCGGGAAGAAGAGGACGAAGTGACAATGCCCACAAGGGAAGATCGGGGAAGAGAGGAGGACCCAGGGGAAGAAAAGGACTCATGGAAAAGAGAATTTGGGCCGACTTTCAGCGATTGGTTCGATCAATGGTCCAGTATTTTGCGTTATCAGTGGGCAATGAAGGGCAAGGAAAAGTTGAGCAGGGGAGAAGACATATCCCCAACAACCTTCTTTTCAGAAGAAACGCTTCTTCATCTGCAGGCGATAAAGAGGCTAATGGAGCAAGAGATGGAGGACCGTGCAAGGAGGGAGGCTCGGCGCAAGGCACCGGGGCAGTAAAAGGGGACAGGAGGCATGAGGGGAATAGCTGGAAATTGAGGGAGGGTTGGTACTTGGACAGGCACAACGGCCATTTTGAGTTTCGCACTTGAACTTTGTTAAATGGATTGAGATGAGGCAACTTTTGACTAAGGACTGGGCAATTGGTGCTACTTCGTATGAGTCGTTGCTTCTTCGGGAAAAACACATAAGGATCAGTGCACTTAGATATAGAACTGTGACTGGTTGCGTTGGCTAAGGGCAAGCAAGGGGAAAACAAGGGGGACCTAGATGAGACGAGTCTGTAATGTTGTCGTTGCATTCGAACTTTGTCTCCTCTTTTTTTGGGAAGGACTGCAATGAAACTACTTTTTGGATTGAGGAAACTAGTAGGGGGGGGGGGCGTTGACCAGTGCTACTTTGCATGAGTACTCGCTCCTTCCGGGGAATATGAGCCTTTTTGATAGTAAGAAAGGGACTGGGGATGATCGATGTTGTCTTAAGGTCATGGACGAGGACATGTAATCTCTTGGACATTGGAAAAAACGTTAATGACGAGAGTTTTTCCTTTTATTTTTGTGTCCATGATTGAATGAGTCTTTGCATAAGGCCTTGTGAGAGGTTAGGGGACCTATGGGTAAAGAGGCATGAAGAACCCTCTTCCCTAGGAGCCTAATCCAACCGGTTCCACGTCGCTCCAAAACAACAAAATCCATGCGAGTCCAGAGAAAGAGAAAACATGGAAAGGAGTCAGCACCCCTTGTGATGGTTGAACGACCGGGTGGGCTAGTGCTGCTTGGGGATGCCACCTCCAACTCGAGCATTAGACGCTAAGTCGGATGTACGGATGGATGTAAGATTGGCAAATGGCATGAGGGAAAAGGAAGAAGCATGCGTAAAAACCCAAGACGATGGCCGCCTTCTAATCCCCGAGACGAGATAGGATCCGTGTCCTCGAGGCCCACCCCCTCAGGCGCTAATATTGAAATGGACAAGGATGGCCCTAACCAGGCTCTCCAATTGAAATGGATAAGGATGGTCCTAACCAGGCTGTCCGATTGCAATGGATAAGAATGGCCTAACCAGGCTGTTCGACTTGGAAATGGAAAGAACGACCCTAACCAGGTTGTTCGGAATGGCCCCTGACAAGGGTCATTCTTTGGAATTGGCACTGGGGTCCCCTTGCATGGCTGCTTGTGATGCATGGAACTGGAAGAGCAGAACTTTGGGAAAAAGATTGGAAGAGTTGAGCCTTGGAAAAGACATTGGAAGAGATATTGGACTCAGCCGTAGAAGGGATATTGCATTGAGCATTGGACTGAGAATGAGCACTGGACTGAGATTGAGCCTGGAAATGAGACTGAGCATCGAAATTGAATTGAGCATTGGAAAAGGCATTGCATAAACAGGGGACCCTAGGCAACTGGAAATGGACTTGGAAAGAGCCTTGAAATGGAATTTATCCTTTCTTCTAGTCTTTGGCCTCAGCAAGAGGGGGATACCGGCGCATGCATCGCGACCCCAAAGACCTCTATCTCCTTGAGGGAAAAAGTCTCAGCGCGACATGTTCCTTTTGTAAGAGGATGAGGGTTAAAGGACTAAGGCACCCACCACTTGGATCGGTGCGGGACGTCCGGAACCACCTCCGACAATGAGCTCTAGTCGGGGAGTTCCAACTGCGCCTCCTGTTGAACGCCTAAACGTCAAAGGGCGAGAGAGCCAAATGGGCAGGAAAGCCATTCTCATCTAGTCTATTTTGCTACTCTCCAACCACACGCCATGTCATAGAGGGGTGGCATGGCAGTTTGGGTCGGACCACGGCTGCCCGCGCTAAGTTGGGCGGCATTGTCCAAGGGGAGAGGCTGGGCGAGGTACCGGGTGGAGTCCGCCACCACCACGGGGCATTGACACTGCCTTGCCGGAACATTACAACCGTTTCGGGACTAATTGCGAGGACTTCGTAACTGCACTCGCGAACTGATCGAGAGCCCCAACTCTCTTGGAAGGAAGAGGCCGGAATCCAGAAAATCACCACTCGGGAGGAATGATTCGCGAGGCACGCTCTTACGTTAGACGAGGCCCTGGCAGGCTTGGATTGGACCTACCTGACAGGCGCGGGGAGGAACCTCAGTATTGGTGCTCGCCACGTAAGAGAAGAAAGGTCGGACCGAGTAGAAGGATGAGGCGTCGTCCGCTGGGGAGGAACTGATCACTCTTCCTTTTGTGAAGCGGATGGGCTTGTGTCCTTGACTTGCGGTTGGTGGGCCAAAGGTCTCGTACCTCCGAGCGAGGACCAGCCGCGCGATGGGGACTTCGCGTTTTGAGTGGGGGGAAGGTGTCCCATCTATCAATGAATACGCATGAAAACAAGACTTGTAATTGATTTTGCATGGGTTTGGAAAAAAGGGGCCTGTCAAGATGGCCGGAACAGAAAAAGATTGTGATTGACTTTGTATAGGCCTGAGAAAAGGGGGCCTGGCAAGACGTCAGCGCAGAAAGGACTTGAGCAAGTGACATGGTAGGAACTGGAACTGGCAGATTGAGAGTTGGCTGTGTAACCGGCTCGTATAAGCTTGAAAAGATGAGAAGTGGCTAAGGGGTGAACCAAGCATTGCACATGAAAAGTCAATTAAGTAAAGGGTAAGAAAGGGCAGAGGATGATATGCATGCAGAATTGGCAGGACCTGAGAAAGGCCGGGAGGAATGACCCGGGAAGAATGCATGTGGATTTGACTATGTCTGAGCTTTGGGGAGAGGAAAAATTGTACTGAAAATGTATGGATGTCCTAAGAGAAATGAATGAGACGAAACCAAAATGATTTCTGCTCGAGAATGTTTTCTCAATAAAATGGGAAGATAGATTTGAGATTACGAATGCAGCCTTCAAGACATTGTCGAGAGCGAGAAATAACGTATAATGAAAAACTAGTTGCAAGGCATGTCTGTGGTCAGACCCCTCCAAGGGGCGATGCTAGTCAACTTGATGAGGAAAAGAGACACCAAGCTGCTTAAGCCCCTTGACGTGTTGCTAGCTCTCACCTGGAGGAAGTCATGGCGAATGATCCTTGTAACATCCGTTGCCAAAATCTCCCTTTTTACCTCGGTCCCTGGGGAGGGTGATGGGTGCATCATCCTCTCTCCTGTGGAACAATACGGGAGGTTGTGGGGAAGCTCTTGGGTATTTGGGAGTTCCTGTAAGAAAAAGATACAGTTGTGAGACGGACGTTGATGCACAGAGAGTGTTACGCGCTCGTTACAAAGACATTATTGAGCTTGGGGATGTTACGCAATCTAAAGGAAACCCGAAGCAAAACCTTAACCCCTCCATACCCTCCCCCGCCCAAGGGGCGGAAACTTAAAGAAGGACCCGAAAAAAGAATGGGAAAGACAAAAAGAACCCTGGCAAGCTAACTACTCATCCCACCCCACTCCTCTCCCCTGTCTGTCTATCACTCCAAAATCCCTACTGACTATGGATTGGTGCGCGATGAGGACATCGCGAATGAGTGGGGGGAATATGTCGGGACTGGTGAGTCCCGAATGATTTCCCGCCACTCGAGAGAATGTATATGACCAATTTGTGCACGACAGAAAAAATCGGAGGAAGGAATGCTGGAAAGATCGAAAGCGTGAATACAGACAGCAGGAGGCTAGAAGCTGTCTGGAGTCGTCAAGACCTCCAAAGCTAAAGAGGAATTGTCTAAGCGGGAAGCGGCAAAGGAATGTAAGAGAATAGCAAGGGCGACTCGTTCCCCAAGGACGGAGGATGGCCGCCGGGAAGTTGGTAGGAGCATGAGAGGTGCGCAGCAAGGGAAGGAAGAAAGTGGGAAGGGACAGGGCGCAAGGCGCTGACGCGACGCGACGGCAGGTGGGCCGAGGAGATCGCAGGTTAAGGGGAACCGGCCCCCGGAGTGGAACGGCGTGTGGGACACAAAGGGAACGGGGGGAGTCGGAGACCACCGCAAGGTGGAAGGACGTCAGGAGCACCAAGGGAAGACGTGGTATAGGAGGGGCAGGAGTGTCGGGGACCACATGGGATCGGAAGACGGGGCGGTACCGGCAGGACAAAGAGCCGGGGACCACACGGGACAAGGGGACGGCGTGGTGCCGGCAGGGCAAAGTGCCGGGAACCGCGTGAAACCAAGGGAAAGACGTAATGCAGGCGGGCCGTAGTGCCAGGGACCGCGTGGGCCTAGATAAAATGGCGGCACCCGCGGAACCACTAGCAGGACGGGTATCGACGGGATAAAGTGTCGGGAGCCGCTGACGGGGACTGAAGACCGGAGCCGTCGRCGGAATAAAGGGCGACCGACCCAAGGGGAGTACACGAGGGCGGGACGTTACCCGGGACGACGTCGGAAAAAGGGGAGAGACTAGGGATAATAAGAAAAAGAGGAGAAGTCGGGTGCTGACGAAAATTGACGGCAGAACGAGGAGAGACGGGCGTCAGACGGGAAAGACGGAGGGCACCTGGAGCGACCCCAAGGGATCCTGGATCAGACGCAGCGACAACAAAAATAAAATAACCTGACACCAGGTGGACGCGACCGTCCGGGCCAGGGAGTCCGGATGAAAGCACTAAGTACCGTCGCGGCAAGCGCCGGCGGGAGGTGCCGAGGGGAAGAAAAGGGGGGGATAGAGGTAGAGGAGGCCGGCCAGCAGTTCGGGTTATTTCGGACCAGCCAGGCCAAGGAAAACGAAGTTCCGAAGGCTCCACGTGGAGAGAAGGCTGGCTGGAGAAAATCGGAGCAAGGGGGTTTCAAACTGGAAGCGGCGGCCGCAAAAAGGAGCCTCCTTGGACCCCGGGGATGCCACTACTGCAGTCCGAGGTGTAACGGTCATATGCCGGCTGCAAAATCAGACCTTGGGTAGGGTCCAACAACTAGAAAACGGAGAAACAGCTGTTGGACACTTGGCCCGACAAAAATAAGGGAGGAAGGAGGGAAAAAGGGGAGAAAAAGGGGGAGAATGAGACAAAGGAGGAGGAATGAGTGGAGGAAAAAGTGCCCCCAGGTTGGGACTGCAGCGATAGGGACTGGCAAGTATCAATGATGACCTCATCCCTCCTAGATCCTAGGAGGGCAGTCCGGATTGCAGAGATAAGGTCCTTGGGGCATTATCTCTGCAATATCTGAATTTAAGCAACAAAAATAAAGAAAAATGTTGATGTGAGTTGGCCGGCTCATTTTTGGGCCTTAGATCTGAGATCTGGTCTTGCGGAGGAGGAGATCTAGCCGTTTTTTGTGGGCTGACACAAAACGGCTAGCTCCGGAATGAGTTGGCAACAAAATGGAGGGAAAACAAAGAGAGGAACAAGACAAAACTGCGAATTTGGCCCAAGGTTTGGGCCAGGTACATCAAAAAAATTGAAAATTTGAGCAAAAGACTCAAATTTGGAGCAAGGGGGGGCTTGGAGTAACTCGGAATAATGAGAACCATAGATCTCAGCCAAATCCAAGGCTGAGATCTGTGCCACCACTTGGGAAAATGCAACGGCCTACCCAAAGGAGGCCTGGACCAAGAAAAAGGCGAAAAATAGGCCTTGAGGCCCTCAATTTTCAGTAAAGGTTGCATTTTGGGAAAGGGTACCCCAAAAGGCAGCACTTTTTGAGGCAAAAAGAGGCCGGGGTAGGCCAAGGGGTAGTCCGAGAGGGTACCAGCCTCTCGGACTGCGTGTACCTAACCAAAATGAGGCCCAAGTAACCCCAGAGAGGCCAAAACCGGAAATTTGGCCCTTGGGGTACCTCGCTCCACCTAGGGGCACTTGAATGGGGCCTAGAGGTTGGGCGGTGCACCTGTTCCAGCCTATATAAGTTGGAGGTGTAGGCCGCAACTCTCATTTGAGCATGAGAGGTGCACATGCTGCCCAAATGAGTCCAGGAAAGAGTCCGTGAGGGAGAGAAGCAAGGGAGTGAGGGCCGAAGCTAGCCTGTAGCCTGGCTATGGTGGTAAGGCTGAGTAAGGTGACCCAAAGGCTAGGAGGGAGCAAGGAGAGTGGTCCGCCATAGCCCTCAGGCTGTGAAGTAGGAGGAGCGGCTGAAAGGGGTCCCCATAGCCCTTCTAGACAGGAGGACTCCATAACCTTAGAAGTAGAAAAGGAAAGGTGTGAAGGGAGGACGAGAAAGCTTGGGAGGGAGGAAAAGCCATACCCAGGAGGCTAGAACCAAGCATTGGGACTCCACTACCTAAAGACCAGCCAGAGGTGAGTGAAAGAGGAGGGAGACCTCCTCCTTCTTCTTCTTCTTCTTCCTCTTCTTCTGCTTCCTTTCCTTCTTCTTCTTCTTCTTCTTCTTCTTCTTCTTCCTCTCCTTCTTCCTTTTCTTTTTCTCCCCCTTCTCCCCCTCACCCTCTTGTCAAAACTGCGATTTTCACTGATTTGGGTACTTGGGTAAGTTGCGATTCACCTTGTGATCATTCGGTCATGTTTCCCCTTAATAAATTGCTTCAAAGCTTGTGTTTTCACTCATTTGGGTGCTTGGGTAAGTTGCGATTCACCTTGTGATAGTTCGGTGATGTTTTCTCTTCATAGATTGCTTCAAAGCTTGTGTTTTCACTGATTTGGGGGCTTGGGTAAGTTGCGATTCACCTTGTGATAGTTCGGTGATGTTTCCTCTTCATAGATTGCTTCAAAGCTTGTGTTTTCACTGATTTGGGTGCTTGGGTAAGTTGCGATTCACCTTGTGATAGTTCGGTGATGTTTCCTCTTCATAGATTGCTTCAAAGCTTGTGTTTTCACTGATTTGGGGGCTTGGGTAAG
>BFEA01000387.1:327665-340735 GCA_003427395.1 Chara braunii | reverse complement strand
AGAAGAAAGGTGTTTTTAACTGTTTTCACAAAGGTGGAAGAGAGTTTGGGAGCATAGGACTGTGGGAGAGCGACAGGTGGAATGCAGAGGTCTGAAGCATGGAAGGGGTAAGCAACAGCTCAATGATGGGAGTTGGATGTGAAATGTGTGCAGGGTGGCGAATTTATGAACCAGGAGAAATCCGAATATGTACTGATTTTCATATGACGACAACTTTCGACTTTCAATGGATCAATGAATGTTCATTAACAATGCCATAGATCGGGGTCATTAAACCACTAGTACCTTTATCGGTTTGGAAAGTTGTGGGCCACCGACCTTTCAGGAGGCCGAAACGAAAGGACAGCCACCGATCTAATTTATCAACGGCAGCCATTGTCGGGCCCGGTGTCAAGCACATCGGTCCTGCAGGGGGACCCTCCCGGCTGCGTCACGCAGGATTTTATAGGACTTCGTCGTAGAGCGCGGTTTGTCGCTCCGACCGAGTGCGCCAGCCGTATCTCTCGTGAGCCCCTATGACAGGATAGGGTCATGCGAGGCACAACTTACCTCCACCCGCGGGAGCTGTCACCATCCCTTGGGTTGGTGTATCCCCGGCGAGCTACCGAACCACGTGCGAAAGCTTTTCGTATGCAATCGCAAAGGTGGTCCGACCGAGGGCGTTTCTCGTTCGCTGTAGCATAGGGGGTACGCACGGTTAACGCCCCTCAATCGGACCCGCATGCGAATTGACGCATTGGGGGGCTGAGGTCTTAAGTGCGACTCGTCGTCGGTCGACTAGGACGCAATCCACTCGCCACGCGTTACACCATGCTAAAATTAAAATACACACATAAAGACAAACTTTCCTAGTCCCTTTAGTGTACGACCCATAACCTTTTAACACGGAAATCGGTTAGGCGTCGCGCACGAGAGTCAAGATAAAACCGCGCGGCCGCTAGGCCTTTCTCATATCGGGTAGCAATGCAAGCATACGCACGCAGTCGCGACGATGGAGTACTATGTAGTACCCATAATCACGCGACCCTCGATAGTCTCGGGGGTCACGTTTCGACACTCAAGTGTCGGTTGACACGCGCCTTGACGGGTTAATCTCTCGACGCTAGACAACCGCCAAGGCGGTTGATTACTACACCCTTTTCTGCACCTTGCGGAGAGTGGGTGGTACACAGGTTCAAACCTTTGGTGGCAGTCAGCTCTCGCAGCCTTGGAGACAAGCTCCATCATCGAGGGCCTGGAGAGAAATCAAGGGGTTTGACTTTGACGGCTGTCACGGACTATAACGTCCAACCATAATAATTCTAAAAAGTAAGAGGTAAAAGGGGATTTCTCTTTTCTCTCTAGGCATAGTCTGTTTAACTCTCACGCATGGTCGCAACAGACCGCGCGGATACTCAGGGTATATATATATATAACCTGTTGAGGGTTCAGCCTCCTGATGAGTCGGTGAAACTCCGACGAAACAGTTTGTCACAGCCCCTCGTTTGTTGTCCTCTTCTCTCTCTCTGCCTACGGTTTACCGGACAGTTCTGTTTGTGACGATATATACCTCGTTTGTTGTCCTCTTCTCCCTCTCTGCCTACGGTTTACCGGGCAGTTCTATTTGACGATATATATATATATATATACGAGGGGCTATGAAACATGAGTTTATCACTTCTCATAGCCACTGTAAGGTTCCCTTTATAATTATGCTATGCAAGGGTAGTTCAAACAGTCAAACAGAAGTTTGTGTGGTATCAGACGATCACTCTCACAATAGTTGTGGCTTGTTCATCCGCATTCACACAATACTCAAACTATCACCGAGTCCAATTCAAAGAACTTATAAGCATACCTGCAATCACACAGAGTTCAAACAACAACATCACACACCCTAAGGGAGTCAACTTTACTGCTTTCTGCTACTCACACCCTGACTTATGCATACAAACCCCAACCAATTTCCACCATTACTCAATAAAGGTACTCAGTCCTTAGAAATTACCACTTAAAAAGAAATCTGGGTGAAAACCCCAAGAAACATAGAAACCCACAAGAGCCAAGGCCTTAGGTTGAGATGCAGAAGTAGGGAAGTTGTGTCGTAAACCGACCTGTTATCAAGAGATAACAGAAGAATGATCCTTCGTAGGATCAGGCCGAACGAATCAAGCCTTCAATGAAATTCGTTGACCTGCACCACAGTTCAGGCCAATGCGGACCAAATACTTCGTTCAAGATAGATAGAGGGTCAACACCACTCCATAGCCTATCTCCGTTACTAACGTTTACCTTACTTTCCTCAGAAGTCGTCAAGAACTTTGACATCACCTTGCTAAAGTTTTCCCTAGGAGAAAATAATCTAACTTTCTAAATTTCACAAAATTTTGGCAGTGCTTCCCGTAAGAAAAGTGTCTTTTCATAATTTTCAGATGTAAAAAAAATAACTAACTCTTTCAGATTTGTAACAATGTCGGCAGCGCTTCCCGTAGGAAAAGTGTCTTTTCAAAATTTCCAGATGTCAAAAAAATAACTAACTTTTTCAGATTTGTAAAAATTCCGGCAGCGATTCCCGTAGGAACAGGAGATTGTCAAGATTTATACAAAGTTGAAAATGTAAAAACAAGGTACAACTATACTTGGGACTAACTTCTGATACTCACTTGATAGTTAGAGTTGGTGATAGTTTACACGATCCTCTTTTGAAGATGGTATCGTGAGCTACCACTAGTCCTAGCTTCTAGTAAGGTCAATCCTATCATATCCCAAGCTACCCTTCCCATCATCAATTCTAGTCTATCTAGACCTCCAGAACTCGGCGACCATCTGAACAACTAACACTATCAAGCGATGCCCCAAAATGAGTGTCCCTCAATCAAACATGCATAACCAACATCTCTCTCAATCCCACATTTGCTTTGGCTAAGTAGTTCGTTAATCTCTCAGTTATTTTAACCCACAATAACCCCCCTTTCTTGTGGCATAGGATCAGACCGCCCCAACTTAGGGGTACGCCTGACCTGCCTAGGCGCAAAATAGAGTACACACAACTAGACTGCCCCAACTTAGGGGTATGCCCAACTTACATGACTGAAACGTATGTCCAGACTGCCCCAACTTAGGGGTATGCCCAACCCAACATAAATTGTGAACATAAAGCATACGACTAGACCGCCCCAACTTAGGCGTACGGCTAGCTTCTGCTTAACTAACGGCATGAGGCATAAGGTTAGACTGCCCCAACTTAGGGGTATGCCTAGTCAGCCTTAAACGAAGTTTACGTAGGGCATAGGATTAGATTGCCACAACTTAGGGATATGCCTAACCTGCCTAAACAAACACCAACGACGAATGGTCGGACCGCCTTAACTTAAGGGTACGTCCAACCTACATAACATCAATGACAAGGGCATATCGCTAGGTCGCCCCAACTTAGGGGTACGCCTAGTTAGCCTAAACAGTTTAAGTTACATAAGGCAATGCGACCAGACTGCCCTAACCTAAATTAGTTAGAAACGACGTATGATTAAGCCGCCCCAACTTAGGGGTACACTTAACCTTCGTAACGAAATTTCAAACAACCATAAATACTTTGTACAAACTTTATAACTTCCTTTCTTCTTAGGCAGATAGTCAGACCTACCCAACTTAGGGAGACATCCAACCCTGCCTTTTGTTTAGAAGGGAAAATAAAAAAGTTTTATACTAACTGTCTACCTTTTTATGTTATCACGGGCATAGGACTGGACCGCCCCAACTTAAGGGTACTTAGGGGTACGTTCAGCTTGCCCAGGTTACCTTCACATTATATTCTTCACTTGCTTTCCTTCTCTTTTTGTTCATATTGACTTATTGACTACACCTCCCAACTTAGGGTGCCAGCCTGTCAGATACGTATAATATATATATATCATCTTTTATACTTTGGATTACCATTTTAAGTTCATGGCTTATGGCCAGGCCGCCCCAACTTAGGGGTACGCCTTGTCTCATGCCGTTGTCCCCCTCAGAAGAAAACACACATAGAACTGGGTCTATGCAACTTAGAATATCCCCAGCCCTGTTTTCGGCAACCCAAAAAAAACATCAGGAATCTGAGCCTTCCCAACTTAGGGCGCCCGTCCTCCTGTTCAGAAACCCCAAAAGAAACAAATGGTTGGACCGTCCAACTTAGGATAGGCCCAACCCTCGAAGGTCATACATTCAGCCCGACAGACAAAAATAAAACACAACACTGAACCCAATAAATTGAGAGGGATTCCGCCTTGGGTTGAGCCGGTGAATCACAAGCAAAACACCTTTCTCCCGCCTTCCCCAATTCATTCTATCTGAATTCACACAAATAATCTGACTTATCATACATATTTGTCAATTTAATCTTTCAAATCATGTCCTGAATTCAAAACAAATAAAAGCAATTAACTTTCTCAGTCATACTTACAGGCTCACAATAACAAAGGATAGTATAGTTTTAGGGGATGGGATCACACGTGTAAAACGAGCATTTACCTAAGTGTTCCTTGCCTCCAGAACCCCGCCCGGGCTCCGACAGAGTCCCGCAATCGGCGGGTGAACCTCCCACAAGGTCTTGTTGCGGTCCTACAGGTTGCAATCCCGCCTGCCGCCTTCCTCTCGTAACCTTAGACTAGACTCATAGTAAGAAGGGTAGAAGTAGAGGTTTCAGACGCTCGAGATATAGGAGAGGGCCAACTCAACTCACGTCAGAGGGCCTTGATATTTGGATGCGCCTGAGGGCCCCGCAATGGTGGCCAATAAACGCATGGGAGTTGGTCAAGACATGGTCCAAACGCAAGGTATCGTTCCCCCAGAAGGGCCTCCAAATCGCAGTAACAATCCCCACCAAGCGCAATCCTTCCTCCAACGTCACAGTGTCATTCCCTCTGACCCGTTGTTGCTACACAATCCAGAGCTTCTTCGTTAGAATAAAATACATCCCTATGCTATATTCAGACCGTAAGCAAATCAGTAGTAGTCAGTTGACCCAACAGCGCGCGTATCCGTACAACAGCGAGGAAGAAGATAGTGTTGCAAGGTGCAGTAATACTACAGACCGGTAATCCCGATTCTCGGTAATAGTTGCAGCTCCCTCAAAAACAATTGAAGCTCTACCACCGATGACTCTTCAAGAATGCCTCTGATGGTTTTGACCAACTCGAGGAACAATCATCACTCTGTTGAGGCTGTAACGCAGTCTTGGGATAAATGTACATAGCAACTCCAAGAAGAAAGAACCAACATTAATTATGTAGTTATAATGCTTGCCATAACGCGCAACACATTGACCCGCAGTAGACACCACAGTCGTTGTATCAGGGATGCAGTCGGAGCAACGGCAGAACGTACTGCAAAATGGCTCGTCATGAAGATGTTGCGGCACTACAAACACAGCAGCGGCCTACTCCGAGCCCAATAGCGACGCAACTAGAACCTGCAACAATCGGGTCCTTACAATAAAATTGTATTTAACTTGTCATAACCATATACGCGAATAGCCCAACTGAGTGAACGACAAGGTCCTCTCCTCAAAGCTACAGTTTCAGAGGGGACAACCGCAGTTGTACTACGCAACTACCACCCAACAACTTGTCTTTAAACGAATACCCCAAGGTTCACCTGTACACGGCCTGCTGCAATAGTTCTTTCTGGCGAGCTTCGACAGGCGGCGCGCCCTTGTACTACTGCCCTCCAGGTAAAAGTTGAACTCACCTCTCTTTCGTCCCCCCTCCACTCCTCTCACCTCCAGTGTACCTGGCTGAAACCTCCTCCCGAAACCTCCGTCGGGTTCTTGCTCCCTTCACTCCATATCCGATCGTGATTGCGATCGATACTTCTCGCGTCGACCCAGACGTGTTAGAGTGCAGAACAGGGTCTCCAGGGATGAGCAATCAACAAGATGTTGAGCCACGCAATGGTTACGAAGAGCTTGATCCGTTCAGGCAGCAGAACAACCTGATCTCCTACGATAATCAGTAGTGGGGTAACGCTGGCACGCACGGACAACAGCAGCGGCTCCTTCAAACACTCGCCGAACAAACAATCGTGAGAATGAATCTCATGCTAGATCATGCTGAGGTACATCCACACTCCTCTCATTCGTTCTTCTCCTCCTCCGTATGCTCACAGCCGTTGCTTTCACACAGAGCCTTCCTTTATGGCCTCATTCTAACCACCCATCAACCTTCTCTTTCTCTCCCTCGCTAACGTGTCCCTTATTTGACTACCGACACTATTGCAATCAGGACCATCACGGTTGGCGTGCAGAGTCGTTGTCTCGGTTGCTACGCGCCAAGAAGAACACTGCTACGAGCGCTAAACCGACGAGTAGCACCGCAACGAACTCGTCAACGAGAAACACTGCGATGAGTGGCTCGGCCACGTAGGTGATGGCGGGGACGGCAACTTCCTCAGTATCAATCTAGTGGGAGATGGGAACGAACCTTCCACCTGATCACGGGAAGGTACATTACCAACTTCCTTACAGTACCGTGTCCGTCTTCAAGTGGCAAAATGAAGATGCACCTTCCTCCAGAACATAGGAGAAACACACCCGAATTGAGAACTTGATGGCCACTTCGATGGACTCGATCCCGACGAGGAATGCAACAGCAGGTAAAATCGGAATTGTCAAGGGTCAGCTTTACTGTGACCGCCTCGTCGGCACGATGACTGGGGCGACGTTCACAATCCGTCACTCAATTAGCAACAATTTGAAGGCCTCTACGGCGAACAGGTAAGTATCCTCCTCCTTTGTCGACTCCTCTGCTCCTCCTACCTCCTTCTCTACTTGTGTTTTTTTTTTTTTTTTTTTTTTTTTTTTTAATCTGGCCAAAACATTAGCCAGATACAGGCGGACTCGGAAAGTTCAAGTAACTACGCCAAATGCCACTTATCCGATCAGTCTACCAGAATGCTGCAAAGGTGAGCTTCTCGGAACAAGAAGCCACAACAAGAACCCGTCACCGAGAAAGGTGCGTGCTCGCTGTGAAGAAAACCTTCGCGAAAGAAAGTCAGGAAAACGGGCTTTACTATGGTACGACCATCAGATACAGACCCACCACTATTCCTCTCTCCTTCGCCAAACTCCTGCCACCTCCTCCACCCTACTTTCTTCGTTCCTCTCTTTTCCGTGCGACTCAGCAGCGTTAGTGCATTTGTCAGCACGTCGCAACTGAATGGATGTCAACTCGTTTCGACCCAACCAAACCCGACTAAATAGTGAAAAAGCAAACAACCCTTAGTTACAAAACTTTGCTTGGCTACGCACCCGCATGGGCTCGACCTTACTAGTCTTCCCTGAATAGTTCCAATTTTAACGGACGTTCTGAAGGACCTTGGTCGAATATGACAACCTTGAGGTACCATCGTAAAGCTGACCGGGCGTAGACAATTCATAAATATTTGGTTTTACTCACCAAATTCCATCATCTGGGTTCGAACACCGGTCTGCATTTCAATAGTTCATGGGTGTACCCATTGAGCTAGGCTCTTGGGTTCCACGGCCGGTCTCGGAACCGATACCGGGCCCGGACCAGATAAAAAAATAATAAGAAAAATTAAAAAAAAAAAAAACTAAAAGAGAAAGAACTGATGAGGAGGGGGGAAAAGGGACCCACCGGTACTCCCTCAGCCCTGCCAGTCGGGCCCACGGTCGGACTCCGCGGCAAAACTAAGGAGTATAGTCCCGCGGGACCCTCAACCCTTTTTTCTCGCAAGACGCTCCTCCGCTCCTTCGTTGCCGGTTGCTGGCTCCGATCCCCGAATCTGGTGGCTGAAAGTCCAATGTGATAACCAATAGTGTTACGGCCAAGCTTGGGTGTAGCAGACCCAGTCTCAGTTATGAAGACATCTGGTTCACGCCTAGGCCTGTTGGACTGTACTATGGCCGTGCCTCGGCATACTGGTCGTGTCTACAACTCCTACGTACCAGCCCCTGCTGCATAAAGGGGTCAGTTTTGCTTGTCGGCGTCGTGTTTGCGACCCAACCGCGCGGTTGCATAAAGACTCATATTTTCTCACTAGGCTACCTCTCCCGAAAGACCGCACTTTTACTACCTAAACGTCGGAAAAACCCTGGCTTCCCTCTATGTTACACCTTACTCACCCCGACCTTTATAGTGTCGCCCGCGGCTTCTACCGTTGACCAAACATGATCAACCTAGGAACTCATATGCTTTGCACAATGCTGACCCTAATGCCGCCTTAAGTCAATCAAAAGTTCCAATCACTGAACCTTACGTTCAGTCGCCGGACGCGAGTCTCGGCACTAACGCACTCAGAGTGTGCGGCAACATCATACCTTTCTCTAGCCTATGCCGTCAGGCGTGGTTGTCGCCTATACGACTGATTCCTGATATAATCAGACGTTCGCCTAAAACTCATGCATGCCCTCAAAGTGCACGCCCAGACACTCTCTACCGTCTTCACCCGAAAATAACGCCTGGGCATTGTGTACGAATATAACGCCGGCCCGGCGTTATATTCGTTTATAACGCCCGGGCGTTATATTCACTAAATTTGTGGTAACTTCGTTGAGGCCCCATAATTCTGAAAAAATAAATAAATAAAAAAATTCTGAAAATAACATATGTTGTCCAGGATTGGAATGCGACCAACCTTTGGCTGAGGGTCACTTCAGAATTCCTTATAAACTCGGAAATAAAAAATAAAAACGAAAACTAAAGCCAAAACATACCCCTTGGAAGTCAAAACCCCATTCAACCCTCTTCAAAACTCATGTATACCCCCTTCCCCGCCCTTTAAAACCCATGTATACTACCTCTTCAAGGCATTCTGCCCATGGAACATCAAATATAACGCTGGGGCGTTCTATTCGAATATAACGACCGAGCATTCTATTAGAATATAACGCCCGGGCGTTCTATTCGAAGGGGCGTTCTATTCGAAAAAAAGTGAATAAAAATGAAAATCTCATCTTTTTAGGGTAAGTTGAATATAACGCCCGGGCGTTATTTTCGGGTGAAGACGGTAGTCAGATCAAATGCGTTTGCCATTCCCAACACCTAAGAGTTGGTTATGGCCGGGCAAAGATGAGACACTTTCTCACATATTATCAAAAACGCATCTTCTGTGAGATGCAAGAATGCGCCCAAATACCCTTGTAAGGGTATTCGGGCGGACACCAGCCTCCTAAAAGTTTGGGAATAGTCTAAAACTTGCCGAAACGAAACGGCAAAGGTACTAGTGGTTTAATTTAAAAAAAAAAAAAAAAAAAAAAAAAAAAAAGCAAAAAGGCATGATTTGACCAGATTCATTCACAGGATAAGAGCACAAAACCATCTCTTATCATTTTTTTGCATTTACTTTCTGCAGGCCTCGACTCTCAATCCATAGACCTTTATGTCTTCCCTGCCCCCTTCTTCCCCACCGCTTCCGCTCCCAACGAAGACCAAGATAGGCTAGACTGCGAGCCCAGAGTGGTTATATCGGGATTTGTTCAAATTTCAAGCCATATACAATTATGAATGTACAATGATATCAATGTTCTATTCAGGGGAAAAGACAGAAGACACAATGCGGCAGTAACTGACCAAGTGCATTCAAGAACTACTGGGTCATTGAACCGAGAACCAGATCATTGGGTCCATGTGTCCATGGGTTCATGGGTCCATAGGTCCATGGGCCCATTGTCCTTGCTATAGGCCAATTGGTCCATGAGTCCATTGTTCTTGCTATGGGTCCACGGGGCCACAGATTCATGGGTCCACAGGTCCACAGGTCCATGGGTCTATGGTCCTTGCTATGGGTCCATTAGTCCATGGGCCTTGCTATGGGTCCATTAGTCCATGGGCCTTGCTATGGGTCCGAGCATCCAGGGGTCCATGGGTCTATGGGTCCATGGTCCTTGTTATGGGTCCATGTGTCTGTGGGTCTATGGCTCCATGGTCCTTGCTATGGGTCCATGGGTCCAAGGTGTGGGCCACATCAATCATCCATGGATAATGGATCTGGTCTGCTGTTGTCTGTACGTCAACAGCACCACAACCTACGTACGGGCTTGCAGAACATGGGGCAAACAAGGAAATAAAAGGGGAAAAAGCACAGCTGACATGCTTGCAGCTTGTGGAAAGCCCCCTGAACTGGGTGGGATCGGCAGTGACTAAGGCAGGCCATGGGTGGACTGAAACAATTGCTTCCACCTGCATTTGTGTTTCAAAATCTGACATCCACCACCTGCTCATCACCTCTGTTATTCACTGCCGTCGTTTTGTCATTCTCATCACCATCATCAAGTGTCATCTTTTGCGCATGTGTGTGTGTGTGTGAGAGAGAGAGAGAGACATATAGATAGATAGATAGATAGATAGATAGATAGATACAGAGAGAGAGAGAGAGAGAGAGAGAGAGAGAGAGAGANAGAGAGAGAGAGAGAGAGAGAGAGAGAGAGAGAGAGAGAGAGAGAGAGAGAGAGAGAGAGAGAGAGAGAGAGAGAGAAAAGAGGTTTGGGGTCCATGTTTTTGGGGTCCAATCAAAGTTTAAAATGGTCCATAGTCTGTGATTTCAACTCAAGAAAAAAAAAACAAAAAAAAAACTGCGAGGTTCCATTGAGTTCAAGACATGAGCCATTTGGAGTTTTGTCGAGTTGTGTATGGCATTCCAGTTTCACATTGTCTATACGCAGCTTCTAGAGCATACACACACACCATTTGGAGTTGTGTCAAGTTGTATGTCTTAATCCGAAAAAAACGTACGTATGTTACTATGTTGTATACGAATACAACGTATGCGGTACGTTGTATTCAAATACAACGTACGCACGTTATAGAATGAGTTTTAGAGCATGGCCCGGTGGTACCACCGTCATTTTCTCAAAGTTGGTTGGGAAATTCCCCAACACCCTCAGGCAAAAGTTGTTTGTATGGAAATTTTGTACAACATTTTTTGGGGGGGACTGGTGGTTGAGGAAAGAAATGCAGAATAATAGTTCTAATTTTTAGCCAGTCAGGTGACCTATCCAATTAACTGCCATTAGCAGGCGCCGCCGATTAAATGTAAAAAACAAACAAACAAACAAACAAACAAACAAACAAACAAACAAACAAACAAACAAACAAACAAACAAACAAACAAACAAACTTTAAAAAGAAGAAGAAGAAGAAGAGGATACATGACAGTCCTGATTGGCAAAATATAACTATCATTCTGCATTTCTTTCTTCAACCACCAGTCTCTCCAAGCCTTTTCTTTCTTTTTTTCCTTTCTTTTGCAATCACCGCCAATGTATTTGTGCTAAGTATCGCTACTGGTATCAAATGTTGCGAGTCAAAGACATCACACTTCCATACCCGTGTTTTTTGGGTCGGTCGCCAGCTGGCACTCGTCAGGGGTCTAGATGCCGCAAGGCCCGCAAGTGAGGGAGAGCGCCCCCCCTAGGAGTCCAGCAGGCACTCCAACCACCAGCCAACGACTCTTTAGCATTTCTTCTTAAAGGTGCTCACTCAGACACACAGCAAGTACTTAGAGAAAATCAAGAAAGAGATCAAGCCAAAAGGTAGCGCACATTGTCCAACCCTTTCGTTACTCCTGGACAGATCAAAATTGCAGGTTGTGCACGCTGGACCAACAACACAACTTGCACTGGCAACCCTAGACAATGGGATTTTTTGCCAGCAGACCACTTCGTGATCAACTTCCAGCCAACGATCTTTCTGATGGTGCCTACTGATCCACCGGATGCCCCCCTCCCCCCGGACTTGCCTGATCCTCCTCCCCCGCCCCCGCCCCCACCTCTCCCTCTGCCCCGCCCATCCCCCCCTCCAACCGCCCCCACCGACCCCCCATCCTCCTCCCAATCCTCTTCCCCTACCACCGTCTCCTCTAGCCGGCCAGGGAGACTCAGTACGGATAAGATCACAGGGGGAACTGAGCAGAAGAGGGTTTATGGAAGTAGAGACTACACAGGGGTTAATATCGCCGAGAGAACACAGAAGAGACATGTAGGGTTCAGCATGGGGATAAGGAAGGGTTTAGGGTCCGTGGGATCGGGAACACGGATGAAACAAGCACGGTATATTGACGGATGGAAAAGCAAGGGGTACAATACTACAGCTATCCGCCAAGTGAAGGGGGGGGTAGGGGAATGGGAGACACGCCTGCCTACGGGAACCGGAAGCTAAGCAAAGGGATAGAACCAGGCCCCAAGACTGAGACAACAAGCAACAAGGGGCTGTTAGCTGGGCGAACGGAATGAAGCAGAACAATCAAACGGTCTCCAATTCTCTTAGTAGCAGCCATGGGTCCTGAGTATGCTATCACTTACATTACGATGCCATGTAGGCAGGTCATCCAGGCTGCTGGGTACTGCTACCTGCCAAATTTTGTTCTTTATAGGAGGTCCCGACAGCTTGCTGTTATGGCAAGTATATCTCTGTTCGAACTTCGAACAAACAATTACGACAATAACAGGCTGTCTGCTGTCTGCTGGTGGAATGGGGAATAGCAGAACATTAATTAGAATAGGCTTCCATTTCTCTGACTGGCAATCGGGAGATCTGTGTATACTACCACTTACCGTAAGCTGTCATGTAGGCCAGCAACTCAGTCTGCAGTGCAGATCTACCTACCAAACTTCATTCTTTGGGGGTGAGCCCAGCAGCTTGCTATCATTACAAGTGCATGTTTAGGGACGCTGGGCCTGCTTTCCGGCAGGTGCTTCTCACCACCAATAGATGGAGCCTCCCCGGTGGTGGTAGTTGTGCCTGTTCATATCAGCACCCCAAGCATCCGCTCGGGTTTTTCTCATTAAATAAATTAAAAAGTAATAAAAACTTATAAAGACAAAAAAAAAAAAGGAAGAAAGAAAGAAAGAAATGCAAGGAACATGAGTATGGAAGAAGAACAGAAATCCGGAATGCAAAATCACACTGAAGTCCAAGTATTCAAAGCCAAAGCAAATAGCACATGGAACCGAGTAACCATCCCATTGAGAATGATACAGAAGAATTGTGAGTCAATGTCCATGCCCACCAGGGCAACACCAACAGCATAACCCAAATGTAGCTCTCTCTTGTGAATGGCGCCAGGCGCCCTATCTACTCTACCGCCTATCCTAC
>BFEA01000387.1:291270-303598 GCA_003427395.1 Chara braunii | reverse complement strand
CTTCTTCTTCTTCTTCTTCTTCTTCTGAGAGAGAGAGAGAGAGAGAGAGAGAGAGAGAGAGAGAGAGAGAGAGAGAGAGAGAGAGAGAGAGAGAGGTTACAGCCAGAGGTAACATCGGGCATGAATCCCAGGATCTGATTCGACAGGACATTCGGCAGGGAGACTATTTTTGAACTTCGCTATCGCGATCTTGGTCTTCTCCCTCACCTCCATCTTCGTCTCGCATCTCCCCCATCTCCTCATCCGTGGTATCTCCCCCCATAGGTGTGTTCAAGGAGGGACCTTTCTTCCATGTATGCGGTCCCTCCTCCCTCTCTCACATGTGTGGTGTATGATGGGGTGTCGCGTCAGTCTTTGATAGGTCAGGTCATATCTTTGAGTCTTCCATTGGCTCCAATCTATTCGTGGGGAGCAGCACGTGCTGGAAACCGGGTCCAGCGTCCCACATGAATTATTACACAACATATGAAGTGCCGGGGCCATTACCCGGCTTCAGCTAAGAATCTTTGTTTGATGAAGAACTAAAAAATTGAATACTATGGACTTCGGCTAAAGAATTTTTTTTTGATGAAGAACTAAAAAATTGAATACTATGCTATATCAGCCATTCCAGCTTCCTAAACATACAGCAACTCCTAGCCCTCCCTATACTGGGATATTACTACTCAAAGACAGTACTGACCAGACCAACATCATCCATAGCTGACCTCTTCTCACCACCAAGACTATCCCCGACCCCATAGGGTGTTAAGGCGGTCCCCCTCAATTCGCCACTGGCTAACATTCCTCCCTCAGCAAACCCCAGATCTCTCTACAAGGCCTCACACTCCTGTCGTTGCAGGTTACAGGGTAACACCCCAGCTCCGGCCAGCGTCGTTCTGGCATCGGCAAACTAAGGGCACAGAATAGAGCAACGCTGCCGATGTCAATCCAGGTACAACCATCTCTGAAATCGAATATCCTAATAAAGAAGAAGACTGGATGTTGCTCTAGCTTTCAGAACCCCGGAAGGCTTAATATACCATGATTTGTCCAAGAAGCTTCAAGTCACCGTGCAGAGAAACTTCCCCCTACCCGCAACCCATGTTCCATGTTGCCACCGCCGAGGAAAACCACCTCGGGCCCAACCTGGAACAGACCCCCTCCTTTCCCCCCCATCCTCAAAGGCCTCCAATTCCCTCCTAGAGGATACCTTTGCCCTCCCCTTGTCCCTATCTGCCCCCGCCGGGTTGAAGGCGACCATCTCTCCCACCCCAGCCCCAGACAAGGACAAACCACAAATCTGCCCCACCCCCGACATTGTGTTATTTTCGTATGTATCTGGATGTACATTGCTTGTTGATGCTTTGCTGACACTGCATTGTCCATTCAAGTCCTTCTCATCACTTTGCGGATTCGTGGCTCCATATATATTGCTCAACTGAGCATGTATCAGTTGGTATCAGAGCCCCGTGCGTGAATCAGGACTCTAACCTAACCTGAAGCGCGAAGTGGGAGTCGATCGATTGATTGATTGATCGATTGATTGATTGATTGATTGATTGATTGATTGATTGATTGATCGATTGATTATGAGTGGCTGATCGATTAGGATAACCTAATTCAATTCCCACTCGTGATTTTCTACCTTACTGCCAAATTTCGAATTTTTTTTTTTTTCGGATTTCTTTCTTTGGCGCAAATTCGTTTTTTTTTTTCGCATAATGTGAAATTGCGCAGTAGTTTCGATTTTCTTTTTCTTATTTTCAAAATTTCGCTGCTTGATAAGTCCAAATTTATTTTTTGGAATTCTTCTTTTGCGCTAATTCGTTTTTATAAAATTCTGAATCATACGTTAATTACTAATTAGTAGCTGGAAATTTCGATTTTCTTTACTTTTGGAATTTCAAATTTTTTGTTAGTCTAATATTCCGAAATTTTATTTTTCTCGTAAAATCTCTCTTTGCAGTTGAGTTTCGGGATTCTACTTCCCAAAATCGAAAATTGCAGCACTTACTCTCATCTGAATTATTTTGATTTTTTTTTTTTTAATTTGGAATTACCTGAAGTTCTATATAGTATATGCGCTTCAAATTCACAAATACCATCGGTTGAAAAGAATAACAAACTTTTTGGCTTTCTGAGCATTTTATCATTTTCATTTAAGATATACACGCCAGACATCCCTGCTTGAGATGATGACATAGTCCGAACTCCGCGGCGACACGAAGGCTACAGGCATTGAAACCAAGGCGACCTGTGAGCTTGCTCGATTGATTTTGAGGTACTAGTGATGCATTTATATGTCGCAGACTAAACCACTTCGCCTCACTGGACAAAATTCATTTCATTCAAGTATGAGTTATCAAAAACAGGTATACCAATCTATACTCAAAAACTCGTTCCAAAATGAGGTTAAATATACAAAATCATTCAACTTGTGAAAACTCAACATTACAAGGAAACGAAGGTATTATTTTACTCATGTTAAGTCTTGGACAGGTTTCTTCATCCCTTTTTTTATGTGTAGTGCTTTATATGATCGACATAAAACCCGACTTGTTAAATATTATGGAGGTTTAGTCAATACAATTCCCATCTTTCGTCTGTGTGGACCAACCGGAGGACCGACCCATAGCAGCAGGAAAAAAAACATCCAGAATCCTAAAAGCCTTTTCGTAACCATCCTGGCTAGTAAAACGGTATTCACCTGGTAGCAGTAGCGAATGCAAATCCCAGGGCTTGATCCCTAGTCTTTACCTGACCTGTGTACAGTACATGTGTCGACCCCGAGAGTTGAACTCGTGACCTTTGTATTCGCAACAGTCGGTAGGATGTCGTAGGTCCATAGGTTGTAGGGGTTCGATCTGTAGACCTGTCGGATAAAGGTCTTAGCAGACAACGGTGAAGAGAGAGAGAGAGAGAGAGAGAGAGAGAGAGAGAGAGGAGCGATACAAGATTGGTTGTGCGGTCCAAGAAGGAAGAAGGCGGCCATAACCGCGGAGCTCGAACACAGAGGGGAAGAAAGAAGACAAGTAAAAGAGGGAGGAAGACGAAGGAGAGAGAAGGAGGGAGAGACCGAGAACTGAGAAGAAGCCATAGCTGAGAAAGAGGAAGGAAGGACGACGAAGAGGAAGGAAGACAAAGACAGGGTGAGGAGAGAAAGAAGCGAGGAAGGGGAAGGAAAGGAGGAAGAAGAAGAAAGGTAGTTAGGAAGAAGAAGGCGGAAACCATAGCCGAGTTGAAGGTTGATCGAAGTTGGTTTGGGCGTTGACTCGGCTGTTGACCCAGGGTTGACTAGAGCGTTGACTGGGGGTCCGAACAGCGTTGACCAAGGCGTTGACCAAGCATTGACCAGGTGTTGACCAGGGTTGTTGACCGCGACTTTGACCAAGCTGGAGTTGGTATATTCTCGCCAAACCCTCAACCTATCCCCTCGCCCTATGGATGTGCACTCACCCTATGGTACTTGCTGAGTCTGTCTGCCTCTTCTTTCTGCATTGAGTCTCTTATGTCCAGGTGATAGGAACTCCGTGTATGAAGGATAGAGCCTTGTTGACCAAATCCACATGGGCTGAGTAGGGCTAAAGGCCGTGTCTGACGACTCGACTGTCCCGGAGGACACGAACCCTCCCAAGGACCGGTACTGACCGGCAGGCTGCTCGGTGTGGCACGGTAGGCCCAAAATCCGAGTTGTGGGGTGCACAACGGGCTGTCTAAGTCTTGAGAGGACTTGCTGATCGCGTCGTCCAGTCTGCGACGTTCAATAATTCCTGAGGTGTTAACGGGGATCTCCTTAAATGCCTCCTGATCAGCAGCAAGTCCTGTAGTAACAGCCATAGTTTAGGTTTAGGCTAGTGACCCTAGTTGACAGGATCCTACTTGGATTTTGTGGTCCTTAGATTGAGTCTTAGGTTCAGCCAGTCAGGTGCCGAGGTCTGGAACAGTTGTCCGGTTGTGCACCTATCACCATGGTCGACACTCGCAGTGGGAAGAGCACCATGCCCTATAGCAAGGCTCAAGAAGAGCAAACCACCGCCATCATGAAGGAGAGGAAAGAGAAGAAGGAGCTCCTTAGACAGACAAAGATGAAGGTAATAGCAGAGGAGCAGGCGGCGAAGAAGAGGAAGAGATGAAGAAATTGCAACAAGAGGAGGAAGAGAGAATGAGGGCTGCAGTAGAAGAAGAGACGGAGGAGGAGGAGCAGCCGGAAGAAGAGCCCCTTAGAAAAAGAAGAATGGGGGAAAGAGGAGAGAGTAGTGGCACGAAGGAAGATGACCCGTGGGTAGAGAGAAGAGGATATCCGAGTGGGTGGCTAATTTATCGTTAGGAGAAGATGAGGAACCGATGTTATATATACCTCAAGAGGAGAAGGAAGCAGCGATTAGGGAGATCGAAGCGACGAGTCCCTAGAGCGTCAGGCAATAGAAAATGAGAAGAGTTTGGACTGGAAGTTGTGCCTGGCGAGGGAGAAGAAGAGGAGGACCGAGGAAGCCAACCGGATGGCTAGAGAAGTGGAGAGTTTACAAACATGTAGACAGGAAGTAGAGGCCCAGCCTGATATTCAGGCTAAGTTGAACAAGATCCTTGCGAGCATCGAGCTCCTAGGTAGGGCCTGGACTGCTGGACCAACCGGACGTCGGCTGCTGGTTCACCAATGAGCTTTATAGCATCAACTAATGATCCAAGAACATGTTCCAGATTACACACTCGCATGGTCTTTCAATAATACGGTCCAATGATCCTTTCATGATCATTATAATGTTCCGGATCACAACTACTGATGATACAAGAACATGATAATGATGGTTGTTGAACGAGTGTTCAGTGATGGTAATGATGGTTTCATGATTGTCCAAAGGTGTCACCAATAGATGGGAGCAACCAGAAGGGCGGTTAGGCGGGGCATCTCATACCACCCCTCCTAACAGCTAGACTGGTTTGCCAAAAAAAAAAAAAAAAAAAAAAAAAAAAAAGGGTTAGTCCCCGCCCGACGGCGTTGCTGCACTCCTCACGGCATGCATCAATTGGAAGGTATCTGTAGCTAGAAGGTGGAACTTTACACTCGCCATTTGTTTGGCCGTTTCCGCATTTCGTGAGCCATTCGGCGAGGCCCTGAATAAAAATGGTGGTTCCAATGATTGCTCCAATCATTGTTCAACGAGGATCCAAAGACGGTACAACAATGTGGTCTAGTGACTCTAGTCCGTAAACCGGTCCGGCCATGGGGGTCCAACGGACGATACACTGACGGTCCAACGGACGATCCACTGACGGTCCAATGGACAATACAGATGGTTTTCAGATGGTCTGTCGCGAATTCTCCGGTCAAGGCAGGTCCAATTCTTAACTGTTAAATCATACTTGATGGTCCACAATCAGTTCCAACGGACGATCCACTGACAGTCCGACGGACAATACAGATGGTATGTGGCGAATCCTACGGCCAAGACAGGTTCAATTCTTAACTGTTAAATCATACTAGTTAGTCTAGGACTATCACTGACGACAATAAGAAGACCTACTATCCATGATGAGTGGATTTTTAGACCAGCACTAGAAAAAATGAATTAAAGGAAGAACCAATTATCATGATCGGCAGTCGCCTAGGCCTTGACCGCAGCATGCGGTCACGACTGGGAGGCCCCATGAGAAAAATAATAAAAAATTATTGTTGTGGCTCGACTAGGTATTGGGGGCTCGTTTGACACTCCTCGGGCGCGTAAAGTCCCCGAGGAATTGTTTGTTCCACCTATCCTCGGGGATGCAGTCGGCAAAAAAAAAGTGAAAACACTCCGAAGGAAATTCCTTGGGCTCGGAGGATTCCCCAACCATTTCTTCCTTTTTCCCAAGGGACCTCACGAGGTCCCTTGGGCAAATGGAATCCGCGTTTCACGGAGAGGAGCTGGCACATGGGTAGAGAGACGTTACAACCGAGAATCTGGATCGTGGCGGCACCCTATTGGCTGAAGGCCTCAAACACATTTGATTTTTTTTGGGGGTAAGTACGGCGCAGTCACGAAAACAGTTTGTAAATGCATTTCAAACTGCGTTTTGGCACTTCAGTCAGGGCCCGAGTTTGAAATCCAGTTCAAACTCGGACTGCCTTCAGTCAGGGCCCTCGTCGATCCACGAGCAGCAGTTGAAAAAAAAAAAGGGAAAAACAGCATCCCTTATGCTGTGATTGCGGTCCGATACAGGATGCTATAGTACTTGTCTGGAACCGAAAATGAAGCGAGGCAGTTAGCTGCCTCGCGTGGAATCCGCCCTGCCTGGATGGAAGGGCGCTGCTACAACGACCTCAGAACAAAAAGCAAACAAAAAAAAAGACATGTCTCACGGTCCTCACATACTGGCCAGATACATTCTTCAAAGGACTTGTGTAACTTCGTGGGAAGAGCTCTGGTTTCTTTTCTTTTTTTTTTCAACTTTTTTCTTTTCCTTTTTTTTTGGCCTCCATCCCTGGCACGATTCCTACTTTTGAGAGTTCGCGCCAGGGCAAAGGATCACCTGATCCTTAGTTTAGACGAGGTTGGTACTGATGAAGTCCCCTACAGTCAGATAGAGTGGGGGCTTGAGGAGGCAGACAGTAGTGTAGGGCAAGGGAGGACCTACGCTGCTGTCGCGGTTGGAGGGAGGCCGCAAGAGGAGGAGGCCAGGGCCAAAGGGGCCGGGTCATGGGTGGTCGAGGCCCGGGCGCACAGGGGGGTGGCGGCCAAAGGAACCGCCAAGAGGGAGGTAGGGGTCAAGGTCCCCCCCCGAATCGTTCAAGGCCTAGTCGATCACCACAACACAGAGGTGGAGGATCACCTCAAAGGAGAGGAGGTTGGCACCCAGGTTGGCCACAAGGCCGGCCTTGGGAAGCTTTGGGTTGGGACCAGAGAGTATGGCAGCAGCGAATGGAGCAGGGGTAGTGCATCTATTGCAACAACCCTGGCCATATTATTAAATCCTGTCCAAAGTATAGGGAAGCCCGGTTTGCTGCCCAGGGGTCAAAAGGCAGCCGCCGGTAGGGGTTGCAATTGCCCTTACCATTAGGCCATGTGGGGAAGTGTGCGCGCACCACCAGGAAACTCCCACACCACATGAGCCTATGGCAGAGGTTGCAGGCCAGTGCCTAGTTAGCTGTCGAGAGACCGCTTGTGTTAGAGTCTCCCTAGGCACTTCCCTCACAGGTCTGGCAGAAGAGTTGAAAGAGAGGATGTTGACCTGGGCCAAGATGAAGAAGGAAAGCAAAGGACAACTTGTGTTAGTAGATTTAGAAGTTTTAGAAGCAGAGTAGGGGCCCTTATAGACACAGGGGCTACCCGTAGTTATATCAGTCGAAGAGCGCTCAAGAAGTTGAGGCTAGGTCTTAAAGTCCAGTGCCCGAGGCACTTCCCTTACAGGTCTGGTAGAAGAGTTGAAAGAGAGGATGCCGACCTGGGCCAAGATGAAGAAGGAAAGCAAAGGACAACTTGTGTTAGTAGATTTATAAGTTTTAGAAGCAGAGTAGGGGCCCTTATAGACACAGGGGCTACCCGTAGTTATATCAGTCGAAGAGTGCTAAAGAAGTTGAGGCTAGGTCTTAAAGTCCAGAAGTTGGAAGACCTCATAGTCAGTATCCTCGCAGACAACCGCACAATGCGTGTTGAGGATTATGTTGAGGGAGTCCAGGCGTATCTTTGCCTAGAAAAGGATGGCAAGGTAGAGAAAGTACTCCATTCCCTGACCCTCCTCGTAGAGGACAACCTCCCTTTCGATGTGGTCCTAGGTATGGACTGGGGAGAGGCAGCAGGGGCCACACTCCATTTAAGAGAGCATGAGTGTAGGCTCCCTAGCCCATCAGGTGAAGTTAAGACCACTCGCCTGTTTCATGTGTCAGGAGTAGATAACTCCCTGGCACATTGTTGTCTCAGTGCTCCCGCATTCTCGCGATTAGTAAGGAAGGAGCAATTAGAAGGGCAGGTCTTTGTAGCTTACGTGAGGCCTGTCACTGAGCCTACTGAAGAGAAGTCAATAGACCCAGCTATTGCCAAGCTGCTGAACGAGTTCAAAGATTTGGCAGAGCCGCCAACAGGAGCAATATCGCGGCCAATCCAGCATCGAATCGAAACAGAACCTGGCAGTAGAACTCCTAAAGGTGCAGTTTATAGAATGTCCCCAAGGGAGTTAGAGGAGTTGCGTAAGCAATTAGACGAACTCCTTGAAAAGGGTGGGATTAGGCCAAGTTTATCTCCTTTTGGAGCACCAGTTTTGTTTGTCCCCAAAAAGGAGGGAGAGTTGCGCGTGTGCATCGATTATAGGGGTTTGAATGCAATTACAGTGAAGAATGTTGAGCCGCTGCCCAGGATAGACGATCTTTTGGATCGGGTGCAGGGCTGCAGATATTTCTCAAAGATAGATCTGAAGTTCGGATATCATCAGATAGAAGTTCGTCCTGACGACCAGTATAAGACTGCCTTCCGAACTAAATATGGGCATTATGAGTTCATCGTGATGCCCTTTGGACTGACTAATGCGCCAACCACATTTCAGCGCTGCATGAATGATGTGTTCAGGCTTTGGTTAGATAAATTCGTCGTAGTTTACCTAGACGATATATTAGTTTTTAGTAGGACCCTCCAAGAGCATCAGGGTCATTTGAGGCTGGTTTGGGAGAAGTTGAGAGAGACTAACTTCAAGATCAATGCGAAGAAGTGTGAGTGGGCCAAGACACAAGTCTTGTACTTGGGCCACGTCTTAGACGGAGATGGCATTAAGCCTGAGGATAGCAAGATAGCGGCGATTAGAGATTGGCAGATGCCCTGCACGATGACAGAATTGGGGTCGTTTCTAGGCCTAGCTAATTATTATAGGAAGTTCGTGAGGAACTTTTCCACTATCGCCGCTCCCCTTCGCAGGTTCCTCAAGAAGGATGCAATCTGGAGGTGGGACAAAGATTGTGCATCCGCTCTTAAGAAGTTAAAGCGAGCGTTGATAAAGTACCCTGTCCTCAAGGTGGCAGATCCGTCCTTGCCATTTGTCATCACCACGGACGCAAGTCAATATGGTATAGGCGTCATGTTACAGCAGGACGACGACAATGGCTATAGACCCATAGAGTTGATGTCAGCGAGGATGCCTTCAAAGAAAGTAGCTACCTTGACTTACGAGAGAGAACTCTACACTCTCAGACAGGCCTTAGAGCACTGGAAGCATGATCTGCTTGGGAGGCACTTCAAAGTTTATTCAGACCACGAGACCCTTAGATGGCTAAAAACGCAGGCCAAGATGACACCTAAGCTAACTATGTGGGCCGTTGAGATAGACCAGTATGACTTTGAGCTCAAACCAGTCAAGGGAAAGTATAACGTAGTTGTGGATGCTCTAAGTAGGAGATCAAATTACTTTGGAGCTATAGTTCACTATCTGGATATAGGGAGAGACCTGCAAGTAAGACAGGCGTATGCGCAGGACCCTATTTACAGTGACCTCCTCAAGAAAGTTAAGGAGGCCCCAGAGACTGAACCAGATTACCGCACTACAAAGGGATTACTGTTTGAGAAGACCAACATAGTAGACCGTCTGTGCGTTCCTAATAGTGAGGAGATCCGTAGTTTGATCCTAGGGGAATGCCACGACACAGAGGGACATTTCGGTTGGCAAAAGACTCTAGCCAATTTGATGCATGCGTATACTTGGCCAGGAATGAAAGCTGACTGCATAGAGTACGTTCGCAGTTGCAAAGTTTGTCAGAGGAATAAGACAACTACGCATGCCCCTCTAGGTCTTCTTCGACCCTTGCCTATACCTGATCAGCCTGGCGATTCCATATCCATTGATTTCATGGATGCTAGCGTCAAAAGTAGGCATGGAAAGAGCCAAGTCATGGTAATAGTGGATAGATTTAGCAAATATGTTGTTTTTGTTCCCTTACCTGCAGAAGCCCGTACAGAGTTAGTCATTCAGAAGTTTTTTGACTTTTGGGTTAGTGATCACGGGATCCCATTGTCCATAGTCAGCGATAGGGACACCCGGTTTACAAGTTAGAACTGACAGGAGTTAATGAGAGTATTCGGGTCAAAATTGTTAATGTCGTCTGGTCGTCACCCAAAGACTAACGGTCAGACCGAGCAGATGAATAAGATCCTGCAGCAAGTTTTGCGCATGTACATTAGACCAGATCAAGTCAACTGGGACGAAATGTTGCCCAAGGTAGCCAGTGCATATAATAACAGCGTGCACCTAGCCACCTGTCGTACTCCCAATGAGTTGCATAAGTCCTTTAGACCACGCAGACCGTTTGAAGGACTTAACCGGGACCAGATTCATAGGCTACCGTCGGGTACTAGGGAGTTTGCGATACAGCACGAGAAGGAGTTAGCTACCGTTGTTGAGAACCTCAGGAAGGCCCAACACCGAATGATAGAGCAGGCTAACAAGCACCGTCGCTCGTCGCAGTTTCAAGTAGGCGACCTAGTCTGGGTCAAGTCCAAAGAGTTTTCTCCTGAGGAAAACATTTCGCAAAAGTTACTGCCAGCATACAGAGGACCGTGGCCAGTTCTAGAAGTTAGGGCAGAGAGGATGGAGCGTCCTATACGATAGAGATCCCAGCACTCCTCCACACCTACCCTGTGTTTCATGCGTCGAAGTTGCTCCCGTGTGTCACAAGTCAACAGTTTCCATCGAGAAGATCCATGATCCAAGGTAAAAATCCGGTCTTGGACTGAATTATTCTCGGAGGTCCTCGAATTTAGGCTGGGGGGAGTGAAACGGTATTCACCTGTTAGCAGGAGCGAATGCAGATCCCAGGGCTCGATCCCTAGTCTTTACCTTACCTGTGTACATTACCTGTGTCGACCCCGAGACTTGAACCCGTGACCTGTGTATTCGCAACAGTTGGTAGGCTGTCGTAGGTCCGTAGGTTGTAGGGGTTCGATCTGTAGACCTGTCGGTTAGAGGTCTTAGCAAGTTCTAGAAGTCGTAGCTGTAGCCCTTCTGAAACGTCAAGTTCGTAGCTGCTACAGTCCTGAAAGGTCAAGGTCGTAGTTGCTACAGTGTCAAAGGGCCAAGTCCACAGACTTCCGGAAGGTCCGGAAGTGCCCCTTCCAACGTTGCTCACAGCAGACTAGAGGCAAGTGGGCAAGTGGTGAAGTCCACCCTTGCTGAGTCAGCGGTACCCAGTTCCAGTTGCACTTAGTCCAGTCAGCAAGTACCATATGGGACTGTGTGCACCAGGGGCCCGGTGGAAAAGGGGCAGATCAGCAGCGAACAGAAGTACAAATTAAGAGGCAGCGCCCAGCCATTCATTCATTCCTGCGTAAGCCATGCGGAAGCGCTGCTTGAGCGACTTGTGCGAGGTGGTCTGCAGAGTGCCCGAAGACGAAGTGGGCTGAGGGAGATAGTTAGACATAGCTAGGAGAGGGTCAGCGGCCATAGCCGCCATAGCTGATAGACGAGTGTATGAGTACGAGAGTGTGTGCATGCGTGTGGGATATCCAGGGTGATCCGGAGTGAGAGATTGTGAACAGTGGTATTGGACAGAGGGACGAAAGTTGGGTTGTACAGGCGCTGACGTGCCATAGCCTGTTGAAGCGAGCTTGTATCTGAACTGTGTGTTCGACTTCCATATCTCTGAGCTTTGAGTGGGCACTGTGCGCCAGTGTGATTCACCATCTGTTTGCAGGAGTGCGAAGTGGAAAAGAGAGCGAGTCTGATTGCACTAGTCACTGCAGTGAAAATAGTAACATCATCCACAATGCGAGGACTTTCCCATCAGGGGAGATTATACTGCAGCAGGACCTGCAAGGTCCCACTTGCACTGATTAAGTGTGTGTGCTGTTGGTGATTGTTCAAAAGGGACAAAAAAAAAAAAAGGGCGCTCATGCATAGCAGTGGCGAGCTGAGTGTAAACTTGAATGAGTAGAGATATTGCCCTTACAGGCCCTAGACTCAGACTGATATTGCCCGCACAGGCCCTAGACTCAGACTGATATTGCCCGTACAGGCCCTAGACTCAGTCTGAGTCTAGGGCCTGTAATCAGCAAGCACACCCAACTTACTCAAACGCAGGGATTTCCACCCTGCCTCCCCGTGAGACTTTCCAAACGTTGCCATCTTCTCCCGCGAGTTGATGCAGATCCACCTAATACCTTGTTTGCGAAAAATATCCACAATCTGAGCTAGGTCTGGGCAGGTACCTGTCCAACCAGTCTGAGTCTAGGGCCTGTAATCAGCAAGCACACCGAACTTACTCAAAAGCAGGGATTTCCACCCTGCCTCCCCGTGAGACTCTGATATTGCCCGTACAGGCCCTAGACTCAGACTGATATTGGCCGTACAGGCCCTAGACTCAGTCTGATATTGCCCGTACAGGCCCTAGACTCAG
>BFEA01000387.1:272437-282628 GCA_003427395.1 Chara braunii | reverse complement strand
AAATAAGTAAAAATAAATAAATAAAATTTTGTTGCTTACCTGGCAACGGCGACAACGAGGATCAGGGCAGCGACGAGGAGCGTGGCAACGATGACGTGGCGCGTCATCTATGATGCTGTCGTGGCACGACGATGGCGATGACGTGGCAGCGCCGAGGATGATGGCAACGATGTTGATCACGTGGCGGCGGCGTCGAAGGTCACGGCGGCGATGGAGGAGCGAATCGCTCCGATACCAGTGTAACGAGCGTGAGGCTGAGGGTGAGCCGAGGGAGAGGAGAGAGAGGGGGAGAGTGAGAGCACACACATACACTCACTCACTCGACACGACGGACTCGGACTGAGGATCGGACGCAGACACAGTGGCAAGGCACAAAGTCGAAGTCTTGGATTCCCGAATGCCAAAAACAGCAAGTCACACTGAGTACGAGTACAGCAGCAGAGAACTGGTACGAGACTGGTCCCCGTACCGTACGGGGAGCCGGTATAAGTACCGGTGACACGTACGGTACTAGGGGCATTTCTGCAAAGGCCCCGAGGGCAGAACTGAGAAATGCAGTATTTGAAAGTGGCGCCCGAATTGCAGCATGGCGCCAGTTGTCCAAAATCCTACGGTACCAAAGGAGGGGCTTGGAAAAAGGGTGCCAGGCCGAAAACGGGATGCAGCTGAAACAGCAAAAAGATAGACCAGGGATCGAGCCCTGGCGAAGTCCGTAACATGCAGAGCCTTGCAGTGGCAAATCATCCATAGGTGCTTGCCCAACCCGGGCTGGGTCACTGCGAGGACTAACCTGGAACAAAAAGGTCAGCTTTCCCCACTTTGTACCTATTGTGAAATGATCCCGCCTAGGAAAAGGGCCACCCTGGAACACTGTCAGTTGGACTGTCCTATGGCGGCCCGAATCTGGCGCTGGTGGGACGCAGCTTGGCACTACATCACGGGACAACACCTTCCATGGACTATAAAGGCACTCCTGTTTGGAGTGCTGCCACCAGAAGGAGCGAACTTGACACAATTTATGCGTAACTTAAAGCAATGCACCAGGCTGTCAATCGTCAGGCAGCATGGCGTATGAGATGCTCCCACAAAAGAAACCAACAAACATTTGGGTTTATACAGGCAAGACCCACTATTGCTGACACCATAACAGCTCAGACCCAAGAAGCCTGGAAAAATCTCAGAAGCAGACTTAAACAAGAAATGGACGAACCAGGAGGAAAATATATACAAACAAGATTGAGAGAAAAATATAAGATTGGAAAAAAAAAAGAAAAAAAGGACGAACCAAAACAGACACAATTGCTAAAACATTTCCACGACTTATGGGTGGACCAGGCCAGAGACTGTGTACATTGGACGACCAACACAACTTGCAATGGCAACCATGGCTCTCTGCGGAGAGGCAATGGGAATGCTTCCCTCGGACCACTTCACTATTGAATTCCGACCTACGAACTTCATTCTGATTCCCAGCGACCCTTAGGAAGGCCAACCAGGCCCATATAATCTGTATGGGGGTGAACCCTTCCTGACTTCCTCCCCTCGCTCCCCCCTCCTCTTTTCGTCCCCCTCTCCTCCCCGCCTTCCCTTCTCCCCCTTCTCCCCCTTCCCCCCCCCCAACAGCCGGCCAGGGGGACCCGTCCCGAAGGGAACTGAAGAAGGAAGACCAATGGGATATAGTCTGAAGTAGATCTCTGAGAGGAGCCCCCACAGCAAAGAAGGAAAGCCAAGAAACACAGGGCTCAAGACCAGTGGCTAGCTGGACCACCCTCATGGAGAAGGCACCAAGGATCGAGACAAAAGGAGACTTTACATTGAGCTCTGATGGTAGTGGAAGCAGAAGCAGGGGAATGCAGAGTTTGATCCCATCAGCTGTAATCAGTGACGATGAACAGCGCTCGAAGAATCGGGTGGTCCATTCGCCAGGCAAGCAGGAGCTGGGACAGGGAGAGGAAGGAACATTACAAGAGAAAGGGGAGACAATGGGGCGAAGGAGCTCTCAGAAACAGATATAGCTACAGGGGCGTAAACATCGCACATACTTTCAGCTAATCAGGAATCAACTGTGCTAGCACTAGCATCAGGCAAAGTAAAAGGAGTGACATTGTGGTAAAATGAGAGTAAACAAAAAACTGCAACAACATAAGACGGGTGGCCGGACGAAGGGGGAGTATAGAATATGGGCCTCATTCCACTACCCTCGACTTGAAAAAATCTCAAGGGCGGCACCGTTCCATTACGCCCTTGACGTTTGCTAATCACCATTAAAAGTGATTAATGTTCCCTCCGCAGTAAATTCCCGCTCTGAAACTCGAGGGCGGCTGTAGGGCGCCCAGGCAAACCGGCCCAATTTTCAAGTCACCTCCCAATGGTGACTTTGAATTCCCTGAATTCCCTTGAAAATGGCGCCGTTAGGTTGCTTTCAGTCCCCCCGTCGTTTTTTTTTGTTCTTTTTCATTCCAATCTGCATTGTCGTGACCCAACCACAGCGCAGCACATGTTCCCGCCCCTTTTGCGAGGGGAAACTGTAGGGTGTAGTGGAACGAAGCTGACTTCTAGAATTTTTTAATTATGTTTAGGCTCAAGGGCGCGTGTAGGGCTGGCCTTGATTTTTTTTCAAGTCGAGGGTAGTGGAACGAGGCCCTATAACTCAGAACTTGTGAACAATCCTCCTAACATCGCTGCCAGGAGATCTGTTAATACTACCACTTACCTTAGGCAACCTTGTAGGCCAGCAAATCAGGCTACTGAGGATTTCTTCCAGCCCAGTAGCTTGCAGTCATTGCAGTCATTACAATTACAAAGGCATGTCAAACTACACAAACAACTACAATGTTCAGGGACGCTGGACCCGTTTTCCAGCAGGTGTTGCTCCCACCAATAGATGGAGCCTCCCCAGGCAATGCTAGCGGTGTCTGTTCATACCAGCACCCCTAGCATCAGCATGGGCAGCTTTCAACCAAAAAAAAAAAAAAAAAAAAAAAAAGGGCCTGCCAGCATCGATTATCTTGTGTTCCAGGGGATTGACTGAACAGACATTATGAAAGAAGATGGAGAGTGGGGGCTGTATCTCCTATCCTGTCCTCCAACTCAGTCATTGGTCGGTTTGGAACTCTCTGGGGAGCACCAGGGGTTCGACAGCCGCTTCCCGGAGGGTTCGACCGGCGCTTCCCAGAGGGTTCGACCGGCGCTTCCCAGAGGGTTCGACCGCCGCTTCAGCCTCTTCAGCTATTCTGGAGCTGCCATTTAGGAAGTATTTTCCGGAGCTGTTTTCTTCCATCTGCCGGTAGCTACTTTTCCTCCAGTCCCGTCTTCTCTCATTTCAGAGGCCGTACCAGGCATTCTCTACTAGGGACAAGGCGTTGGGTGGGAAGGGATACGGAAAATCAGATGGGGGATGTAGCGTTACCCCTATGGCCTGGCAGTGAGGCCGGACCAGTTTCAGGCCGTCGGCCTGACCCTGGTCCGGGACCAGGTTGTTCCCGTACCTGGATCTAGGATGGTATATCACTTCGGCCTAGGCCCAGGTCGGGAGGTTGGTTCATTCATTCTTCGGTTGTTGGTTCATTCATTCGGTCGGACTAGACCATCACTCAGCTGCTGCTTCTCGTGTGTGTCCATCTCATCTCTCTCTCTCTCTCTCTCTCTCTCTCTCTCTCTCTCTCTCTCTCTCACCATCTGCGCACGTGCCCTCCTGCACGTGCGTCACAGGGGAGGAGTGGCAGGGAAGGATCCAGGTCTGTCCAGCTAGTGAAGACTAACCTATAGTTCCTCTGTATCTTCCTTGGAGCCTCCCCGATTGACGCGTTCCCATTTCCGTCAGGCCCACCCTCCCATTTGATTGATGCCATCCACCCCTTTCATTCTCCGGCCAACCATTCCTGACTGAATTTGGTTATTGCCTTCTGGATCTCCCCCGGGTCATTCAGGAATGCCAGCTTACCCATTATTGTCTGCCATTTTGTTTATAGGTCTATTTGTATGTCTTGTTTTATGTGCTCAGTAGCCTCATGTCCTTCCACCCTCTCACCTTATCAATGGCTAGGACACATCTCTTCCCCCATAAGGTCCACAGGATTGCCCATCTGTTTAGCTTTTTTTTTTTCTTTTCTTTTTTTCTTTTTTTTGCGTCTGCGTAGCTAAATTAGCTGGAATAGATTGTTCTTGGGATCTTCCATCTGGCATTGGGTCCAGTGCCCCGCGAGGATGGCTCTCCAATCCCAGGATTGTACAGTCATCCTTTTTTTTTTTTTTTTTTTTTTTTTTTTTGAGAACGACATGCTCCGATCTATTTGTGGAGCGCGTGCTGGGAATCGGGCCCAGCATCCCTTATGGAGTTACAATGGAAACCATTTCAGGAAACTGAAGGCTGCCAGCATTGACTACCCCTGAGAACCGGGGGGAACTGAGCAGCCAAAGAATACTAGAACAGTATCCTGTGGAAACACTGAACTGGCGCTAGCCACGGACGAATGGAGCAGATGGACTGCAGGCAACGTGTGAGGGAGGCTGGAGCACAACGGCAGCAAAATGGCAGCAGGAGCCTAAGCTGTCATCGGTGGACTGGAACTGTAGCAGCCCGGCTGGCAACAATCTGCAAGACCAGTGCCGCAGGGCGAGGGAGGACGGGCCAGGCGTTCAGCAGACATGATTACACATGGGTCTGCAATATGGACACATGCTGTCAGATACAGTAACCACGACACGGTAAGGCCCAGGGCAGGGAAGGAAGGACACGGTAAGGCCCAGGGCAGGGAAGGAAGGGCAGCTACTCCAGAAAGGGCTTGGATACGGTGCAAGAGCCAGCGGTGGCACCATTCAGCACTCAGTCAAACTTAAAGGGAAGTACCAGAAGGTCCGAAATGAGGAGTGTTTGAAGCTGGGCCTGGACTTACCCATTCGCGCAGGCCAAGATTTTTGTTCGTGGTCCAGCAGGACACAGAAAGCGGCAGCTATTACCGGGTGGCTTACTCGGATCGACAGAAACTCGTCCTCCCGGGAAAAGATCCCTGGGCAAGTGATTCTCTTAAAAATGACATATCTTAGAAATGACTTTTCAGTGGAGTTTTTCGTCAAAGTTCTTGACAACTTCGCCGCCAAGAGGGGCCCTATTTGGGACCTGACGGCCAGCCTGATACGATGCTTTGCAGTCTGACCCGGTTATTTCGGAGGTAGGTTAGCGTTTTGTTGTTGACAATGCAGTATATAGTGAGCTAATTTTAGTTTTTCTTCCTCTTTTACAACCGACTTTGCTTGGCCGTTGTCTTCAGCGTGCGCCTTGGCGTATTGCTGACCACGACTGTCGCCATTTTGACTGCTAGATTGCTTCTTGGGGTTGTCGGACTGAAGGTGGGGCGGAGAAGGGATGAGATCCCTATGATGTTAATCTTTCCTATCAAACATCCCCTATGCGGGTTTTGCTGTGTTGTCACTTTGTGATCGCGTACTCATTTCTGTGTGTATGTGCTTTCGTCTATGCCCCTGAGCAAACACTTAATAACCGACGGAGGGTTGCTACTCCGATTGGTGGTTAAGACCTATGAGAAGCAGATTGTTTTACATTGAAGTTGAGGAAGGAAGTGGCTATACCTGCTTCGGAGCGTGATGGCATCCGCTGGACAGCAACCGCAATCAGGCGAGGACGGGAGCGGACGACATAACGGGCGGAGCAACCCGCCGCAACGCTATTCATGCAAGGATTATGGGCACTATGCCCGGGATTGAGGCCTCTACAGGAAGGAGGAGAAAGAAAAGGCGGATAGAAGACGACAACTGGCATCTGAAGCGGAATCTAGCGACCGACAGGCAACTTATGTGCCACCGCGAGCTCGATCTACGTCACCACGGTGAAACCGATGGGAAGCCCCCCGGAGATCGCCATCAGCGGAACGCTATGCCAGATGTCCAAAGAGTGCTAAAGATTCCACAGCTGATCTAGTAGTGATGCTACTAGCTAAAGAAGAATCCAAGAATCAGAAGCGTTTGGGAAAAGAAGAGCGTAGGAAGAAAAAGCAGGAAGAGCTGGAGAAAGTTGAGAGAGATGAGAGACGGCGGGAAAGGAAGAAACGTGAGCAAGAGGCGAATGATCTACATATCGCACGCATCATCAATAATGTCGTGAAGATGGGTTGCCATGCGACAGGAGCAGGAGACGGAAGACCGGCGCGAATATAAAAGAAAGGCGAGGACTATGAAACGTAAGTTGCGCCAGAGAATTGGTCCTAGTGACCCAGACACCGAAGAAGAAGTGGCAGCGCTTAGCGCCAACACCGAGCGGATGGACTTAAGCTACGAATCAGAGGACGAGGGGTTGGCTACCCCCGGGTATTACACCTCTTACAAATACCGCGCTGAGGATGTATGGTGCGGGGAAGACATGCGGCCGGTTACGGAAGACTTTGGGAGTCAGACCTCGTAATTTGAGCGAGGAGATTGTACCGGGGTCGGGATCAAACGCCAGAGAACGCTATGTCAAAGAGACGAAGGACTTTCTGTTTTCGCGGGACTATAAGGAAGTGAAGGAAATCTGCAAGCGGGAACAAGTTCCGTATATACGGAAGAACCAGGCTATTGCTGATCTTGCCGAGCGTCGTGCTGCTAGGAAATTTGAGAAGAACCGCCCTATTGCAACCGGACAGACGGCGCAACCACAACCACCTACTGACAGCGGAACGGACTCGTCGATCTCATCTTCGGAAGTTTCTGAAGACGACAGTGATAGCGGGGCGTGAGGAACCTGGTCTACGCAACAATTGTGGACTATCTGTCGTGATTTGATTCGTAAACGGAAGAACTTGTGAGTAGTTGATCAGGAGTTAGAAGCTAGCTACAGATGGATTGTTTTTGCTTTGGCGTTACGGGGATGCATACCTTGGGGGAGAAAGTTTGTCGGAGAGTGGAAACACCGGTGTCTGGAAAATGACGATGAACTGGATGTAGTGGGCAGTTGTGTGTATGTAGGTATTTCCCCTTATTACAAAGCTGTCTATATCGGTAAGACCGAGCGAAACTAGAATGTGCGATGGAGGGAGCACCGTGGTAGGATAGACTGTGAGGAGAGGAAGTCGCACTTCCATCGATGGCTGCAGACCTATGGGAGCGAAAGCTACGTACTGTTGACACAGGTGAAGTCCGTAACCGCCGATTTGGTTGCGATCGAGAGTTACTACATCAAACACTGGTCCCCGGTACTCAATACCGTGGGACGTGGACTCACAGACACTAGACGGCGAAGGAAAAGTAGGAGAGAGCGGATGGAAACGTGGGGGGAAGCATAAGTCTGAGAGCACGAACGTTGGTGAAGTCAAATGTATTAACTTCAGTACCGATAAGGGCAAAAAAAGTACTAAGCTGTTGGGCTTATTGATTGATAAGGCTGCTGACGGCGAGGTGAATTTCACTTTGATGTCAAGTCCAGGGAATGTTTGGGTTGAAGGTTGGAAACGGGTGAAGAGATGGTTCGGCGAATCTATCGTTCGTACGGATAAGAGGACGTGCCTATTACGCGATTGCAAAGCGGAATTGGAGAAGGGCTCTGTGGTGATCGTGGAACACTTACAGAAATGGAAAAAGGGTAATACAAAGGGCAAGAGGTTTTTTATTTCTTTATTGAAGTGCAGGAACAAACGAGCCTCTGCTGCTCATTGCGACTGGAATTTTTTATTGAGTTTGTTCCCAGTTATTAAAGATTTTCATCGTAAGAGCACTAGATCTTTACTACGACGTATTATCAATACTGCAATCAAGAATGAGTACGGATTTGAAATCCATAAGAAGTTAGTGGTTAGAATCCAATTTGATGATCGAATCAGTTTGGGAGGGGTACGTAGGTTAATCGATGGCAAGATTGATTCTCTTCGAATTCTGTTGACGGTACGTAGGGCCTTGAAGTGGAAGATTAGAACAGTTTGGATAAAAAATCCGACTGTTGCTAATATTTTACACAATCACCGGTGGCATGCACGCCGGGAGATTGTCGTTTGCACTTATGCAAACTTGCCGCTTCCTCGGTCTAACGGACACGTACGTTTTCGAATTTGGGAAAATCATCGTGTACCTTCATTTGTGCATAATGCGTGCAATATACCGAGATGTAGCAAGGCAAACCGAGTCGAGTTGTTGTACACTGAACTGATGGAAGCCAGTGCCAGTTGGAACTTAGGTGGATGTGACCCGTTGGTTTTCAGTGTGGACGAAGTTGGTAGGTGTCTTAATCGCCCTCGTTTTGTGTCGGATGAGACGCCCCTGGAAGTCGTGTATTGGGTAAAGGAGTTGTATCGGGATTTGGTTTTGGCCCCGGCGGATCGCAATCCAGGGGAGACTGTGGTTATGTGCCCTAGGTTGTATTACGACGCATGTCAAGAACTGTTTGTGTGTAGTAGCTGTTACGTGGCCCAAACCGACTCGGAGGAACAAGTTTTGACACGGGGAAAGTCGGAGTATAAACGTTTGGGACTGGAGCGATTGGGAAAATAGGCAATGAAGGGGGGTATTGGGAGAGGGTATGCTGTCCCTAAGCATAAAGACCTGGAAAGGTTTCGGCCCATCTGTCCCACTTTCAGGGAGCCTTGTGCTCCCGCTAGCCGTAAAGCAGCCAAAGCGCTCACTGGCAACTGCCTGTTGAATGAGCTTCCCCCAAGCTATCACTTCAATCTCAAGTCTGTCGGGGATCTAGCTGGGCAACTGACGAATATTAAAAAAGTTGTTGAGCGAAAGGGAAAGAGCATGATGTTGACGGGAGTATCCTATGACATCAAGGATATGTTTTCCCGTCTTCCTCATAACTCCATCATGGTCGTTCTGGATTGGGTCCTTGATTGGCATGCAACGAAGGGTAGGCAGGCGGTGTGGGTAAATGCGAGAGGGAGGGGAGCGTCAGTGTATAAGAGTACATGAAATTTGGGTTGGTGTAGAATAACTTTTCAGGATCTAAGGAGCTTCGTGGTTTTCAATCTTGAGCACACCTTTACGCTTGCATCAGGTTTCTTGTTAAGACAAATTCTGGGTATTCCCATGGGCAGTAGTATGAGCCCCCCACTTGCATGCATCATGTGTGCTCATTCAGAATGGGCCTTCCTGAGATCTGTACGTGGTATGCGCAGTTGGGTGCATGGTATTCGTCTGATGGACGACGTGTCGCTATTTTGCATCGTAAAGAAGGATGACGGGGCTTCGTTGATTAGAGCCTCTGACGTTAGGAGGAAATTTGAGAAGTGCTACCCCCGTACATTGTCCCTGAAACGTACGGACAATGGTACAGGGTTTTGGGAATTTTTGGGCTGCTCTTTGGAAATTCGAGATCAGTACCCGTTAGTGGGTTCTTTCCAGAAGGTCCAAAATGTGGACTGTTTGAAGCTGGGTCTGGACTTACCCATTCGCGCAGGCCAGGATTTTTGTTCGAGGTCCAGCAGGACATAGAAAACGGCAACTATTACCGGGTGGCTTACTCGGATCGACAGAAACTCGTCCTCCCGGAAAAAGATCTGGGCAAGTGATTCTCTTAAAAATGACATATCTGAGAAAGGGCTTTTTTGTGGAGTTTTTCGTCAAAATTCTTGACAACTTCGCCGCCAAGAGAGGCCCTATTTGGGACCTGACGGCCAACCATATACGATACTTTGCAGTCTGACCCGGTTATTTCGGGGGTAGGTTAGTGTTTCGTTGTTGACAATGCAGTATATAGTAAGCTAACTTTAGTTTTTCTTCCTCTTTCACAACCGACTTTGCTTGGCCGTTGTTCTCAACGTGCCCCTTGGCGTATTGCTGACCATGATTGCCGCCATTTTGACAGCTGGATTGCTTCTTCGGGTTGTCGGACTTAAGGTGGGGCGGAGAAGGCATGGGATCCCTATGATGTTAATCTTTCCTATCAAATGTCCCCTATGCGGGTCTTGCGGTGTTGTCACTTTGTGACAGCGTACTCATTTCTGTGTGTATGTGCTTTCGTCTATGCCCCTTGGTTCCACATCATGCTGCACCACACGCAAAACCCAAACGGTGACGGCTAAGAAGTGCGCATCAATATTTTTTTTTTGAAAGAATACTTGAAAATATTATTATTCTTTTCTTTTTAAACAGGGTAGGCGGGAGTTCTCATTGCACTTGGATCCATATCTTGCTTTACCACCCACCAAAGTCGCATCGGGCCGCTAAGAAGTGCACATGAATGTTTTGATTTTCATATATACTAAG
>BFEA01000387.1:253570-267880 GCA_003427395.1 Chara braunii | reverse complement strand
TTTTTTTGATATTTTTCCTAGAAAGACCACAACCTAATCTACGGGATCTCAAATGTTTGGAGTTTTTCCTCAATTCGTCTGAGCGTGAAAAATCGCCAGATGTGGTGCTTGAACGTTGCGGGACTGGACACGCCTGCCACATTGTGCAAAGTTACGGTTTGGACACACATGCACATTCTGACCTGTCAGCTGCCTGACGTCGGATACACTTCATAAAGAAGCAGTCCCCAAAACCACACAGGGACCCAATCCACCTATGTGGTTAGGGAAGTTGCGTATTTCAAATCTGTGCGTGGGTTCAAACCCCAACAACAACCATTGATAGCAAACTTCAAAATATTAATGTGTGTGCGTGTGTGTGCGTGCGTGCGTGTGTGTGTGTGTATGTGTGTGTGGGGTGGGGGTCGGGTTGAGTAGGGGTGCAGGTGTGCGGGGTGGGTGGAACGCACCCGCTGTGGGGGTCTGAGGGTGGAGGTGGGTCACTGCCTGCGACGCACCCGCCGTCCCGCTTCCTTTTGTCGGTGCCGACGCCGGGGAAACTTGGCGCCAAAACGATGAATAAAATGAAACTTACAAAAACGAAAAGATAGCGCCAAAATGACGAAAACGAATAAAGAAAAAGAAAATGGAAGAAAGAAAAGAAAAAAAGAGAAACGTGTCCCAAGGGGAAAAAAAACAGAATTAGAAAAGGGAAAAAACACAAAACGACACTTTCTTGCAATTGGACGGCGGGTGCTTCGAGATGAAGGTATCTCTTACTTACGCTCGTTGTATCAGGAAATGGCACAATTTTCCTAAGAACCAAGAAAAGAAAGAGGAAAAAAAAAAAAAAAAAACCTAGGCTACCAGCCGGGCCGCCCGGGTCCCGGGTGGCCAGCCCGTGCAAGGACCAGGGAAGGTCCCAACACCAAAAAAGAAAAAAAAAAAAAACGTATTCCAAAAACTTCGAAAACAAACTATGTTATGCAAAAAAATAAACTGAACAACTTTTGCCTCAAGGTCATGTCGAAATTCTTCACCAAATTTAGAATAAAAAATAAATTAAAAAAATTATATTTTTATTTTTATTTATTTTTATTTTTTTGGCCCTGCCGGGCAAGTGACCCCGGGCCACTCTGGTAGCCTAGAAAAAAACGTTTTTGTTTGGAAAAAAAAAAAACGGAGCCCGTTGTCGGACCAAGGGTATTTGGCCATGCTTTTGCATTCGACATGATGACGACGTTGGCTACCATGATGGAGCCAGTCTGGAATAGAAAGGGTGTGCACGCTTGAGCGTGACACTCGAAACGAATTCCTCGGCCATTGAGGCCAGGGCAAAATCGGTGAGAAAATTTCGTTAAGTATGCGCGTGTGTTGTTATGACACACGCTGTGATGGTTATGATAAGTAGTAATACCCCTCGACTGAAGAGGTCGAGGGGTCAGTTGGGTTAATATTGTGTCGGTAAGATCTATGACACACTCAAAGACTTAATCGTTAGTACATTAGTTAGAATAAATTAATACACGCCCCGGCCATACGACCGGAGCAATCATTAGTGCGAGATCATCGAGGTTGAGGCAACACCCTGATTGTGGCGCTTGCTCGATCAGTACCGTTATCCTTACTCGTGCAGCGTGAGCGAGGTTGAGGATCTAACTCAGCCTCCCATAGGTAGAAAGGGAGTCACCCTGGGAGGTGACTTCCTGACCACATGACTACCCTAGCGATCGGTGCCTTCGTCCTTCTGCAGAAGGAGACACCGTTGCAAGTTTTGATATCGTCCGCACGGGGTCTAGATTGAGACTACTTGACCTAGTACTCGCCTACCTAACAGTACCGGGCCTCTAAAAGTGCTAACTTTTGTCGTCTTCTGCTCGGCGATCGGTTCCCCACGCGTCTACCACTACTAAGGTGGTACCAGCCTACCTGCTACTTGAGTGTTTTCCCCGCTGTTCTAAGGGTGCGGGTTTACCCCGCTACCTTATAGCTTTCCCGCATCGTCCCTCAAAGCCATGACTACAGGTAAGTACCGGGCCTTCGGGCCTTCTGAGCGACCAAGTACCCTTGCGGGTCACACACGGACTCAAGCCGACAAGTACCTAGACAAGCACGCAGACCCGCAAGCGTGCGGAAGATCACAAACTTAGGAATAGGCCCGACCGCTAGTTGGGTTGGGCCAAAGCTCTATATAAAATAGAGCTGCTCTCTTTCCTTCTGAAGTGGGAGCTAGCTCAGTAGGTTTCAAGGCAGAGTGTTAAATGATAGACTCAAGGATTGAACTGGGCCAACCCTGAGCTAGCTCCCTTTTAGCAGGGAATGTAAACTACGATTTTGCCCCGCGTTCGGATGGGGAGGACTCGAACCTGTGACCTCTTTTCCGAGTTAGTTGTAGTTTGCCCCGTTGAAACGAGGCTTGACAGTTGTCAGTTTGGGGAAGTTAGGTAGTTAGATTTCCTTTTGTCTTATTTAAAATTTATTATTATTATTATTATTATTATTATTATTATTATTTATTTTTCTTCTTTACGATTTCTCTAAATTTTCTTTATGATTATTCTTGGTTTATTCTCTTTCCTCCGATCTCGTTCGAAAGACTTGTTGAATTTGTCAATTGAAACGGGGCGGATTCACTTTCCGGGACACCTTGACATATCGCTCGATATCCGGCCTTCGACGACGACGGGAACGACTATCTCGTCAGGAATGCGGTTGGAGAGGAGCGGCGAGGCGGAAAGAGGCGAGCACGGACTAGCAAGCAGATGGGGTAGCGTACGCGGACGAGAAAGGAGAAGAACTCGGCTGCGCAGAAGGAAGAAAAGGAGGAAGAAATTGAGAGAAAGGGAAGAAGGAAAGAGGAGATGGCAAGCGGAAAGGCGGGCAAGTAGGGGTGCAGCGAGGAGGATGCGCAGCGTGCGGGAGAACGCGCGCAAAGACTGGAAGAGCAAGCGCGGAGGTAGCAAAAAAGGAAGTGCGCGGAGGGGAGGAAGATGGCCGTGCGCGCAGAGAAGTAGTGTAGGAGAAAGAAGAAGAAGAAGAACAAGAGGAAGAAGGAGAAGAAGAAGAGGAAGGAAGGAGTAAGAAGAAGAGGAAGAAGAAGGGAAGAGAGAGAACGAAACGCAACTTACCTGTCGCCCGGGATGCAAGCTTGTATCTGCCGTAGTCGCTGTATACAGCACGTTGCGACGGGATCGTCATGAGTAGCAGGGAGCATCCGACGACAATGCCGCCGACGACGACGGAGCGAGAGAGTTGAACGGGTAAGTTTCCAATCTCGCGGCTGCTCCCACTATACTTTCACGGTTAGGATGAGCAAAATCGAATGAACCTACCGCTAAACATGGGTAGGTGCACTACCTATACTTGTGTGTGCTCAGGCGTGTGTGTACATGAGTATATACGTAAGTATGCGTGTGTGTGTATGTGTGAGTGAAGATCGGCTCGCAGACCAGAAAGATAGGAAAGGGGCATCGCAGGTGGGAAAATGTGAAGCGCAGGTAGGAGAAGAGAATCGGAAGAGAAGAGCATCGGAGAAGGAGCATCGAGAGGGAGGAGGAAAGGTGGGAGCACAAGGAGAGCAGCGCGGGGATCAGAGGAGACGACGAGCAAAGGGGTAGACAAGATAGCGCAGGGGGGAAGAAGGTGCACGGGAAAAAGAAGGTAGATGGCATGCGGGGGACTGAACGTGATGAACACGCAAGCAAAACTGAGAGGGCACACACACACACAGTGCAAAAGAGAGAAACGAGGAAGGGGGATCTACTCTCCCCGATTGAATGGAACCTGGCCGGCATTATGGCCAGGTACGATGCAGAAGGAAGGAGAAGTGCGCAATGGAATGGGAATCGGTAAAGGGAGGTAGAACATCGAATGGGAGTAGAACGTGAAGTGGTGAAGGTGAGCATGCACGAGAGAAAATGAAGGCGTGTGGTGATGAAAACACAAAACAGCGAGAACGGAGGCTGAGATAGGGGGAATCGTGGAAATGGAGAGAGAGAGAGAGAGAGAGAGAGAGAGAGAGAGAGTTTTTCTTCTTCCTCTTCTAAATCCACCATCTCTTCTTCACCCTCTCCCTACCTGGCATCTCAGCATCTGCGGACTACGAGAGAGAGAGAGGGGGAGAGACTATAAGTCTCGGACCACGGCTCGCCGCACGCTACTCACATCAACAGAAAGAGCAAATCAAAAAGTGGCAGTGTATATTTTCACGTTTCAGCGGAAGATTCATTCAGTTTTTGCTCACCTATCGATGAAATGTGTGTGTGTGTGCGTAGGTGTGAGTGTGAGTTTCCCGCGATTAGCATCCCGCTACTTCCATCGATCGGATGAGCAAAATCGACTAAGTTTTCGGCTACTTCCATCGATAGAGGGGTGCAAAAATCAATGAATCTAACGCTATAGAATGAATGTATACTTTACTACTGTGTGTATGTGTGCTCCTATCGCGCATCGAACCTCATAGCAGTTCAATCTATAGGATAAGAAAAATCGAATGAATAAACCACTAAAAACTGAAAAATACACTACCACACGATTGAACCTACAACAAAAACATGGAAAGGTGCATTACTATTCATGTGTGTAGGTATGTGTGTGTGTGTGTGTGTGTGTGTGTGCGATATATATATATATATATATATATATAGAGAGAGAGAGAGAGAGGGTATAAGTCCTTAACTCGGCCAAACAACTAAGTCTCCTACCCACGGCTCGCCGCGCGCTACTTGATCGATAGAACGAGCAAAAAGAGCCAGTGTATATTTCCCGTTTCAGCAAAGGATTCATTCCGATTTCCTCGTCCTATCGATGGAATGTGTGTGTGTGAGACATTCATGATTCGACTAAGGAGAGAGAGAGAGAGAAAGAGAGAGAGAGACTACCTTGGCCGATAGCTAAGTCTCCCACTCGCGCCTCGCCACGCGCTGCTTGGATCGATAGATGAGCAAATCGAAAAGTGGCATTGTATATTTCCACGTTTCAGCGGAAGATTCATTCCATTTTGCTCATCCTATCGATGGGATGTGGGGGGGGGGGGGGGGGGGGGGGGGGGGGGGGGGGGGGGGGGGGGGGGGGGGGGGGGGGGGGGGGGGGGGGGGGAAGAGAGATGTGAGAGAGAGAGAGATGTGTGAGAGAGAGAGAGAGATGTGAGAGAGAGATTGAGAGATTGGGCGGAGGCCAGAGGTACTTACCTGTAGCGCCGTTGCTCCAGCTTCGTCTTCGAGGTACCTGCAGCATGCGTCAACAACCCAGGTTAGTAGCTGGCTCGAATAGGTGCATGTGGCATCTGTGTAACGAGGTTGTAAAGAGAGAGAGAGATGTACCTGGTGGAGAGGAAATTGGCATTGGTGTTGACATCATCACTCGCTGGTAGTCAAGTTGTCTGGTTGCTGTCATACTGAAGTTATAGTGATAGGCTGTAGAGTAGATAGGGCGCCTGGCGCCATTCAGAAAGAGGGAGCTACATTGGATTATGCTGTTGGTGTTGCCCTGTTGGGCTTGAACCTTGACTCACAATTCTTCTGTATCATTCTCAAATGGATGGTTACTCGGTTCCATTGGCTATCTGCTCTTGCTTTGACTATTTGGACTTCAGTGAGATTGCCATTTGGATTTCTGTGCTTCGACCACATTCATGTTCCTTGCAATATTATTATTACTATATTATTATTATTATTATTATTATTATTATTATTATTATTATTGTCATTATTTATTATAATTATTAGTGAGAGATCATGATTGCCCGTGTTTAAACAGGGCTACAACAGATAGGCATTGACCGATATGTGACCGTACTTCGGTGAAGCTGTTGACGTGATCAGCGACATTGTAGTATAGGCTAGATAGGACTTGCCATCTGTAGTATGGGCGCCGAGCGCCTAGTAGGATGTCAACTCTAGTTCTTCGTTGATGATGATGAAGCTACTCCAGCATTGTCATTTATGAGTTGTTGTCGTGATTGGTGAAACCCATGATACAATTTTGTTGTTGGATCGAAGTCATGACTATCTGGTCATGTATATATGATGCTGTTTGATTGCAAGAGTTTGCCGTTGCACATCTTCTTTGATCATTCTTATTATTATTATTATTATTATTATTATGAGTATTAGTATTATTACTATTATTGCAATCAGGCTCATCTCGTTCACACTTTTCATGTATGAAAACAGCAACGCAGCAAACTGGCAGCATGTGCCCACTCAAACTCAGAGATATGGCATCCAGATACGGGCACATTTCCAGTTGGTTGTGGCGACTCAGCACCCAAATAACTCACCGTTCACATACACTGGATCACCCTGGATACCCCACGTACAGACACTGTGACACACCCTCGCATACATGGCAAAACCCCACATGCGGATGAATGCGGTAACACGCAGACACTGTGTGACAGACAAGGGCACAGTAAACCACATACACAGAAAGACTGGACAGACAAAACAACAAACAGACAGTCAGACGACAGACAGGCAAGTGGGAAAACAGACATACCGAGAAACAGACAGGCAGGGAGACTTACCTGTGGCACCATAGCTTCTTCGTATGATCTCTCTCCTCATCATCTGTGTATGTTTGGGGACTGACACATTCCTCCTGTGTGAGCGCCAGACCCCTTCACACCCTGCAATGATGATGATGTATGCCTGGTCCGCATTATGACATTGACTGGTCTGATCATTGGTAGTTTAGCCTTTCGTCTGCGCAATCTTGTGCTATGAGAGAAATGTCGATTCTTGTTCTAGTCTGCGCCGTTACGGTATGCGACATACACTGTATCGAGCAGATGTACAAGTGACACAGTGCACGGCGACACCAATCAAAGTCACAGTGACGCAAAACACTGTGACACACGCTGTGACGCACGCAGTGTGACACACATAAGGACAATGTGATTCACCCAGTGCTCGAAGATAGACACCTAAGTGCACGGTAACACAGTCACGACGGCACTAGCACGCAAGTGACACACGTACACAAAGTAAAAACGCACAGATACACAATCACACAGATGTACGGTGACGCAGTCACAGTACACAATGGAGCAACATACACCGGTATGCGGTGATACACAGACATACGGCGAATGCACACGTACACAGGCTTGGGGAAGCCGTGACCCAGTCACACCGACGCAGGAAACACAGTGACACGGACAATGTGATATACACAGTGACACATACCGTACATATACAGCAACGCATGGTCACACAGTAACACTCATGCATACAGAAACACAACTACTATGACATGCAAACACGTTCACACAGTGGCATAGACATAGTGACACAAACGCTGCGACACGCAGACACAGTGACGCAAGTGGACACACACGCACGGTCCCTGTCACGCAAACGCGTGGAGCATCAAACAGAGAACAGAGTGACCTTGGGTGCTGAGTCCGTATAGGTCTGAGGGCTTGAGCATTGACTCATTACTCTATTATATTGCTCTGTTTGGCTGGAGGCTCAGTACCATGATGCTTACTGCTGCCAGCTGGTATATAACTACTCAGACACTTGTGTGATCTCACAGCCTGGGTTTGGATATCATTCGCTCTCATGTTCCTTATTATTATTATTATTATTATTATTATTATTATTATTATCTTCATTCGAGATCACATGCTAGAACAGGAATCAAAATCGGACAGGGGGACGAGGCAACAGAGCGAGGGAGAGGCGCCAACAAGTATGACGGTTCTTACATCCTTCAATCTCCTTCGCTTTCCTACGCCTAAACCCCACATAAGCACACAACCATCTTCAAACAACGTAAGGGAAATAATATTTCAAATGGCTTACTGAGATCAGGATTCATGCGCAAAGGACTCCCATTTCATATGTTGATCCATGTAACAAGGCGATTGCGGGAGCTCTGCCGGAGTTCAGGCCAAACTCTGGAGGCAGGGAACGATGAGGTACGTTATTTCGACCCAGAGGCTGTCTCATACAGGCTATCATCGTGACAACGATCATAAGGGTTAGGAATTCAGAATCAATAAACTCTTAAAGTCTTGGATTGCGGGTAGAGAAAAGGTTGGCTGAATAAAGACTAATTGCTTCTGGGTACAACAATCTTGTTGTGGGCATTGATTGGAGGTATGGACACAAGCTATCAACCTCCCGCGATCATTCTCTCTATATCTCATCCAAACAGATGGTGAGTACCTTGATTTGAGTTGTCATAATCAAGTGTCATAGATCACACCGATCATTGCTCATTATACATCTGATCCAGCAATAAATCTCTAAACTAACAACGATTCTGGGCTCGAATGTCATCGAAAGCGATGACTTAAGCCATAGATAAGACTTGTGTGGAGGTAAGAACAGCAGGGAAAGTCTGCCTTAACTCCGATGAGTCTTACACTTGGTCAGTGATAAGTGAAAGGACCCTTGGACACCCGCCTTATTGAGGGCTAGCCAGTGATAAGAGAAGCAGGGAAATTCTGCCTTATCAGTGACTAGTCTAATATAAGAGTTGTGAGGTTTCAAGGACACCTGCCTTATCATTAACCAACTTAACATTTTTTTCAGTGATAAGAGTAAGCAAGGACTCTTGGATACCCGCCTTATTGAGGGCAAGCCACTGATAAGAGTAGCAGGGGAATCCTGTCTTATCAGTGACTAGTCTGATATAAGAGTTGTGAGGTTTCAAGGACATCTGCCTTATCACTAATCAAACCTAACATTCTTTTCAGTGGTAAGAGTAAGCAAGGACCCTTGGACACCCGCCTTATTGAGGGCTAGCCAGTGATAAGAGTAGCAGGGGAATCCTGTTTTATCAATGACTAGTCTGATAAAAGAGTTGTGAGGTTTCAAGGACACCTGCCTTATCAATAAATATCCTAGGACTTAGTCAGTGATAAGAGTAGCAAGGATCCTTGGGCACCTGCTTTATTGAGGGCTAGTTAGTGATAAGAGTAGCAGGGGAATCCTGTCTTATCAGTGACGAGTCCGATATAAGAAGTAGTGAGGTTTCAAGGACACCTGCCTTATCAGTGGCTAGCCATAGGATAAACCTACCGCTAAGTGTGTTTTGGCTCACAAAGGCCAAGACCCACAAGATTTGCCTTCGTCAAACAAGTTCCAGTAACAAGTGGATATATCCTGAATGGTCTGCCATAACGGTGTTTTCGTTATAAGTGAAATTGTTTTCATGTTCACTTTTTTTTGAACTGTAAAATGGCAGAATGAAATGAGGAAATTATAGACGAAATAACGACAAAGCAAAATAACAACAAATCGAAATAACGACAAAGCAAAATAAGGACGAAACAATGTTCATAGCAATGCAAAGTTGAAGGAACGACAATACAATGAGGAAAAATTAATGTGACAGTCATGCTCCCGTGTTGCCTGTGCTCAAAATATAATACAATATCAAATTTTTACCTCCAATGTTTACACTCAGTAAACATGCCAATCTCATCAACAAAATATTAACTACGGATTGTAGCTTTAGTCGTACCTCATTGACTTTCGTATCTAACCATGGACAAAATGTTAAATACTATTCTAAGCCTCATATCAGAAATATTGAATTGTGAGAAAGCAAATGGAGGGAAGTGACCTCTTGCAAGCAAAGATGCAAAACCTAACATAAAAACACCACAACTACAAGGATCCTCTTGAGCAGGAATCTCATCCACTGATGTATCAAAGGAGGATGTAGGCCCGTCCACATAATATCTTTCGCGAAGATTGTGCAGATGAAACTCCGCTTCGAAAAAATCTTCCAAACGTTCAAGGACTGAAACATAGTTAGCACGAGGGAAAAAGTCTAGAAGGTGGAATTTACAGTTAGGACCGTCTATGTTGACATAAGCTAACGCCCAGTGATTTCCAAAATGAAGAGGGATGATCACTAAGTCATAATTAAAAAGATTTGTGTCCTTCACTCATTTCATCCCTTCGGAATATGCGATTTCAAACCTCGAAGGACCTGACAATCGAGTGAAGAAAAAAGAATTAAAAATATACACAAAAGGAACCCCATCTCTTGTCACTTTTGTACATGCCGAATTAACCTTGATGTGATCATTGGTGATTGGACGGTTAGCAGGTACAAATTGACGACTTCATTATTTAGCCATTTCTCATCCTCGACGACGACCATGATGTTTTCCTTTCCCGCCTTTCAGCTCCCCTTGTAATCGACAATGTCGTATACTTCATTGTCTTCGTTGCTGCCTGTAATCATGTCAAGATACATCTTTTCTTCTACGGTGAGACGTTTTGTTGCTAAAGGAATCTGGAACGAAGGGTCATGCACTGCATACAAACACACATATAAACAACAATGGAACGACTAAGACTTCATACAAAAACGAAATTTTCGTTATGTGATGTACGACGTAGACCCGAGTTCATGCTTTTGGTTGTCTATTTGTTTCGCTATCAGAACTGTCATCCACAATAGATAAACTGTAACCTTCGCGATGCAATTTCTTCCCTTCCCTGAGGCTTATTCCAACAGCTTTAAACATCCTTAGGGCAGCTGGCTTCATAGATGGAAATGTCATGGGTGTAAGTCTTCTTCTCTGTTTTTTCGGCAATAACGACAAAGTCGATAAGGCTTGCAAGCCACGGCGAATAATATTCTTCTCACGCTGCCTTTGCGAATGTACGTGCGTCGTTTTCCACAGTTCTTTTCGTCGCCCTGCATGTTCAGCAACATAAAACGACAATGATTGACAAGACAAAACATTATGAGTTTAAGTTCAATTTTTCACATAATTGCAAATAAGAGATACACAATATTCTACTTCATTTCTTCTCATGACCGAGCGCACGGTTGCAAACTTAGGCAAAAATTTAGTTCCTATGAGATGAGTGCATGTACCCCTTAATCCGCATACAGTATTAAATATTCCCTTAGAGATAAGTATGTGCTCACCTCAATGGCTCACTAACACTTTGTCTTCAACACGATCTTCTATCGCACCATGCGATGGTGTAAAAGGAGATTCGTCGATAAATATCACGAGGTTAGCAGACTGTTGTGCTCCTGATTTTGCAACCATAAGTTTAGGTTGTACAAGCGTATGGTGCTCTCGTGTACTTAGTACTATATGTCCTTCATCCTCTTCGATCGCCTATACATTGGCAGTTTCGTTTGCACCTGCAGTCGCGCTTTCATTCTTCATGTCCAGAGAGACTTCATGTTCATCTTTCTCGACTGGCATATCCAATGGCATCTCTAATTCTGCAAGTGCACCAGTATTATCCACTTGCGCAGTAACACTCTCGCTCGCCAACACAGTGGTCGCCCAAACTTGGTCATCCGGAAGGACGTCCTCGACACATTTCGGCAGTTCTCCATGACTTACGCCCTTGACGCTTGCACCGCCGCTTCCTCCCAAATCCTGGCCATTTGCATCGCCTCTCGATCCCCTGTCATGTGCACTGCCGCTTGGTCCTAATCCCAGAGGCGAACCCGATCCCCTGCAATGTGCACCGCTGCTTGGTCCTAATCCCAGAGGCGAACCCAATCCCTTGTCATGTGCACCACCTCTTGGTCTTGATACCTTTCCCTTTGTTGCTTGACGCCCTTGACACATTTCGTGTTTTTGCAGTTCATCATGACTTATTGGCTTTCCACTTGCACCGACATTCGGTCCCAGGCCCTTGCCACTGACACCGCCCCATGGTTCCGATCCCTTGCCATATCCACCACCACTTGATCTTGTTCCCTTGCCAAGCGCACCTCCGCCTGATCCTGATCACTTGCCACTCTCATCGTCGCTCGCTCCTTTCCTTTCCCCAACTTTGTCTTCAAGTTCCTCTTCGATACGCCAATTATATCCAAAAGTTGGACTTGTTTCTCGATCATAGAACTCTTCCAGATACTCAAGCCATCGAGATGTTTTGAACTCCTCAAAGATTTCTTTTGTCCTTGCATCCAGTCTTGATTGAGAAACCTTCGGATTAAGTCGCAGTGGTCGCTTGCCAATCTAATTTTTGGCGTGTGCGACAAACTTGGATCGTGACATGCGTCTGTGGAGGCAAAATTTCCACTCCCCTTCTTCTTTTATAGCCATTACCCAGTTCCCTCTCGCTAATGCAGGTTGGAAGTGGTGGGGGTGCCATATAATGTGATGACCCTATACGTTGTCAGGTATCACCGTATAATCGTCCCGACACACAATAGGTCCAGGAAGCCGTGCAATGTCCGGAGGGATGATGTCTTCAATCTCGTACTCCAAAGGCTCAGACGGAGGTGGTTGAGGAGTTTGAGAGCGTAGCAATTCCAAAACAGTAGCTGGGCTATGTGCAAGTGCTGACAGACTTGCCATAACCTCTGGGGAGAGAATTGCCTGCAGCCGAAAGATAGCGCCGGAAGATAGCGCTGTTGTGTTGCCCGCCATGTAACTGGTCCGTTGAAACTGGTCCGCTGTAACTGCCATACTCGAAGCCCCCCCAGAACCGGACGATGTGCCCGACGCACCCATCTTCTGCGAAGCCGAGCTACAAGTTTTTTGCCTCTCATCTGCCAAAGCCGCTTGCAAAGTACCATCTTCACTTTCTTCCTCTGAGTCCTCAGCATCGAAGCCTTCCCCAAAACAAGTTGCATAAGCTGCAATTATAGACGCCCCGATTTGTTCGTCGAAGTACATCATCTCCAAACGGTCTAGAAATGCAACTTCCGTCTCCGCCGGTGCCTTATGATACCCCCTCAGAAGTGATTCCATTTTTCGCCTTCTGACGACATATGCACGTTTCCCTCTGTTTTGTGGCTTAGTCTCGAAAAGGAACTCCCAAATATTGACGATGTTTTTGCCGACTTTGTAGACGAGATCACGCTTTTCGTCATGTCGAGGAGGCGGCTTAGCAAATTTGGCGAGGTAAAGTCCACTCTTGACCATCTTGGTGATGAATTGAACGAGAAACTCGAACTTCATACCCTCCCCTTCCAAAACAATGCAATGACGGTGACTCTTTAACAACTCCCAAATCAACGCCGCATGACCTTTTCCCAGGAAAACAACCGCCTCATCCGCAGGACAAAAATGCTCCAATGTCTCCACCATCGCATTTGGCTCCCTTTCCATACCTTCGTACACCAATTTCTCCCTTGGCTCCATACCTGCCATTTTCAACTTCGTGGACGTGAAATTCTTCTCCACGACATAAGCCGACATCTTTGGCCTTCTCTCTCTGCGCACAAGTGCTGATAAGTCACCCGCCTGCTCGCCAGATGATCGATCTGCAGCTGGAGTGCTTGTTGGAATGTCTTCAAGCAAGGGAATAGTGTTGCGGTGATAATCCCCATCGTTAGAGTACATGATGACAGTCATTCTGTCTGTGTCCTCCAAAGGCAAGTTCGCAACCTTATATAAATGCTTCGCCTTCGTTTGTAGCTGACGAGTCCACTTTAGAATAGACAAGTGAATGTCAATCTCCCAACTTGTAACTCGCTTGAAAAATGTATACTCGCAAGACCGCGGAACGAAGCACAATAATGTCCAATAATCACCAGCCTGTTTTCCAATGAACTTCCGCAGACCATCAAAAACTTCTTCAATCCACACCCCTATCTGGGTTGGGTGACATAAATCCAGCACGGTCGTGTGGCAACTCAGATGTTTGACGACTCTATATATTTCCTTGGAATCCATCTCGTCTGAAATATCGCTTGGTTCCCGTTGGAATGGGACGAAAACAGAGTTCACGTTCTGTCTTCTGAAATATATATATTGCGCCGAACCCGACATTCTTATGCTTTCCGAACCCCTGGTTTCTGATCTGCGCAGCAGCTTGTTGACAAACTGCACGAACTCTTCGGGGCACTTCGCAGCAAGTGACGCTGTTTTCTTGAAGCCCTCTTCTCCTTTTTCCTCCTCTCCTCCAAGTGTAGCCGGGAACGTTCGCACCCAACTCATCTTTTTGAAATGGCGACGCTGGTCGATCCACCTCTCGGACGTTAATCCTTCATCAGAGTACTTATCAAACAAATAGGAAAGGTTGTTGAAGAATGGTTCCGTCCACTCTGACGACTTCCTGTGAGGGTCATAAATGAAGACGAAGTAGTGAAACATCCTCAACATTGCTCTTTCAATCTTCACCATTTCCACATATGTTTTCCGGCACGTTCAGCAGCTCCACTTCGCTTAGGAGTCAGTATCACACTGCCTGTGAGAATGTCTCGCAACAGTTGCAGCCGCTCACGCCTCCCAAGCGCTGAAAAAGGCTTCCACGCTCTGATATCCGGATCGTGCACAGCCACGAGGTAACCAGGTCTTTTGGTACCTTGAACCCAGTGAACCGGATACCTAACTCCACCTTTCAACTCAAATCCGGGTCCAGCCCTCGGTGCCTTCCC
>BFEA01000387.1:204504-215628 GCA_003427395.1 Chara braunii | reverse complement strand
TTTTTTTTTTTTTTTTTTTTTTTTTTTTTTTTTTTTTTTTTTTTTTTTTTTTTTTCTTCGTTTATCCGTTCCCGTAGGTAGTTTTTCATAGGTTCACGTTACTGAATCTGTCCCTGAAACCGGACAGGTTCAGTGCAAAGTAAGTCAAAGGTTTCGCAGCAAGATCCGTTGCGATCTTGATCGCGCTGAGTTCGCGTGGGCACGAGGGGCTCGAAAGAAGGGAAGTCTCCATCACGAAATGAGAGCAAACGGGAGTGAGTTGCCCGGAGCGTAGCGGGAGTTGATAGGAACCGCGTGCGACAAAAAAATAGCTAGGGGGCAGAAGTAGAACGCAGTAAGAAGAAGAAGAAGAAGAAGAAGAAGAAGAAGAAGAGGAGGAGGGGGAAGAAGAATAAGGAGGGAGAAAAGCAATGAGGGGAGGATTGCGCAAAGGTAACGCAAGTCGACGGCGAATGCGCCGGGAAGAAAATTGAGCGGGAGTGGGAAGATAGTGCGAGTTGGCAAAAAGGTACGTGCGGGAAACAAAGATGGCTACGCAAAGCAGAAAGGTCGCGCAAACAAAGGGGGCGTAAGACGGAGGAGGAGGAGGAGGAGGAGAAGGAGAGGAAGAGAAAGTAGGAAGAGGGACGCGCGAAAGAAAAGGGGAACGCGGTCTGTAGGAGGGAGAAAGGGGGCGTGCGTGAAGAATAAGAAAAGGAAGAAGAAGAGAGAGAAGAGGGAGAAGAAGGAGGAGGAGGAGGAGAAGAAAGAAAAAGGTGGAGAAAACAGTACTCACCTGGCTGTGCCGCCGCCGGTGGCCTCGTGAGGTGGGCTCGTCATCCGCCCGGCCTGTTGGATTGGGCGATTGCGCCTGCCGTGTCTCCCGCTGTAATCTCGGTATCGTAACGAATTGCGAGGAGCGACGAGCTAACGACGACGACGACGACGAGGGAGAAAAGACAAGTAAGTCTTCTACCCCGCAACTTCCCTCCCGTTATTTCCATCGGTAGGACAGGCAGAGTCTAATGAATCTACCACTAGAACATGGCTATGTACATGTACGTGTCAGTGAGTGTAGAGAGAGAGAGAGGGGGGGGACGATAAGTCTTCAACCTTGGCCAGCAGCTAAGTCCCGAACCCATGGCTCGCCGCACGATACTAGGATCGATAGAACGAACAAATCAAAAAGTGGCAGCATATATTTCCACGTTTCAGCGAAAGATTCATTCCGTTTTTGCTCATCCTATCGATGAAATGTGTGTGTGTGTGTAAAATGCATGCTAATTTGATCGGTGGGATTAGCAAAATCGAATGCATCTACCGCTAAAAAAGGTTTATCTACACTACTGCTACTATGTACGTGTGCGTGTAAAAGAGAGAAAGGTGCACTAAGAGAAATGGAGGTGCGGGAAAATGTAAGGACGAGGGATGTTACGGTAAAGAAGAGGGTGACCCCGCAGAGGAAAGGAGAAAGGAAACAACTAACATGGGGAGAAAGATGAACAACGCGAACAAACGACAGGATGGCGAGCGATTTGGACAACAGCGGGAAGATTGTGAATGAGAGCAACGGTAGGGAGATAGGGGTAAGGAGCACGGCGATAGGAGAATGCGCATAGAACACGTGAGAGAAGAAGAAGAAGAAGAAGAAGAAGAAGAAGGAAAAGAATGAGGGAAAAAGGGAAGGAGAGGAGAAAAAGCGACTCACCTATGTCGTGTAGTCGATGCCAGCGAAGTCGTGGGCGTGGATCTGCTATCCGCCCGATCTGTTGGAAGGCAAGCGTGTGCCAGTCGTGCCCCCGTGCTGTCACCTCGGTGTGCTGCATCGTGCTATGGAGCGAGAGGGAAAGGAGGTAAGTTTCCTTTCTCGCGATTACCTCTAGTTGTTTCTATTGACAAGATGGTAATAAATAAATAAATAAATCTACCACTAAAATACGGAAAGATGCACTACCATACTCACATTAATAGGATGAGCAAAATCAAACGAATCTACCTCTAAACTACGAATGTATACATTACTTGTGTGTGTATGTATGTATGTGTAGAACCTACCTCGTGTGATAGAAATATATATATATATATATATTTATATAGTCAAATAATATATAAATATATATATATATATATATATCGTCACAAACAGAACTGCCTGGTAAACCGTAGGCAGAAAGAGAGAAGAGGACATCAAACGGGGGGGCTGTGACAAACTGTTTTGTCGGAGTTTCACCGACTTATATATATATATAATATATATATACATACACACACACATATATATATATATGTATATGTATCATCAAACGGAGCCGCCCTGCGCTATCCTGCAGGGGTTGAATAGTGGTCTTTGGGTGCATGTGGCATCTTTGAGTTGGGAACGAGGTTCTGAGTGCAGCCCGAGACATATCTGGTGCTGGAAGCGTGCGACATTGGTCGCCATATGCTCGTACTTCGGGAATACTGATGACTTCATCTTTCGACTTCGTAGTATAGGCTACATAGGATCTGTCACATGTAGTCTGGGCGCAGAGCGCCAGATAGGATATCAACTCTGGTTTTTCGTTGATGATGATGGGACCATTTCAGCATTGTCAATTATGAACTCTTGGTATATTCTTATTTGGTGAATCTCGTGATGCAATTCTGTTGTTGGTTCGACGTCACGACTATCTGGTCTTATGTGTATGATGCTGTTTGATTTCTGAAGTTCGCTATTGCACATTTTCCTTGCATTTTGTATTATTTAGATTTATTATTTCTTTTATTATTATTATCGTTGATTGATTGATATTATCGTTATTTTTATTATTATTATTATTATTATTGTCGATACTATTATTATTGCAAGGAACCCAATCGATCATCACTCGCGGGAATGCATCAGATCACATGCATATATACTAATTTCACAGGTTGCGAAGTCTCACACGAAGCCCAATAGAAGATGATTGAGAACCGAGAGCTCAACTCAAGTAGTCGAACCAGAATAGAGAGGGTGCATCGTGAGTCCAAACGCACTGTGCCAACCAGAGTTAACAAGTCTTCCCCAATCAGCATGAGTTCCTAGGTTTGGCGCTTATCAGCACTAACTGCCGAACATGAGCAACAATGCCTTACAGTTAAGTGTCACCTTAGCTCACWCCTCTCCCTCCCGGTCTAATGTCCTGATTCGCTCTTCACTCATCACGCATACACACTCCCTATTACACAAGGATCTACTCTGAATAATACTCACTGGTAACTCCTACTTACTATCTCTACGAACGTGTTAATCAGCGTTGGCACAGATATGGTTGCCTTCCCTCTAGTCAACAGTCTTTTCATTCTCACRTAGCGYTGTTYTTCAGCCWAGCACARCTCAGACACATCTAGCGCAYCAGTATCATGGCACGTCCACATTCTCATGTGGAGTGAGCATCTGTCAACAGGGAGGTTGGYCGGTCCTTCTMGACTGGTCTGCGTGGCTTGCGCTCGGMCTGAAATATGCCAGGGACTCCTGCCCAGTACCGATTGTTGCAGGGTGTGTGTCCCAGTATCCTTTCCTAYGGTCTGTTGCTGCATGAGGCCATCRGGCCTGTCTTTTGGATTCATGGTCTGAATCAGTACTCACTCGTGGGATTACGATCGGACTGGGACTATAGCCTTTGGCTTACAGACAAACAGACAACGTGGAAAGTGGGTGCACGCTGAGAAAGGAGAATGCGACTACATACCTCGTGAGTATGCCTGTGCTAATCCGCGATTAGAGAGGAGAAGAGAGAAAAAGACCAACAAACAGGCATGCACAGTCGAGTGAACAGACAGACAAGAGCCAGACAGACGAGGGGAGAAAGGCAGAGAAAGCCAGCCARACAGGCAGACACACGCGGCCACACACCCGCAGGCACAGAAGGAGAAAAGAGGAAGAAGAGACAGCCAACCAAACAGCCACCAAACAAACAGTCAGACACACAGTCTGGCATAGTCAGACACAMTGTCAGACRCATAATCGGGCACAGTCAAACAGACAGGCAAACACAAACAAAATAGACAATCGGCACAGACAAACAAACGAAAGGACGAATACAGTCCTTCTGGCAGTCAGATGCAAACAAGACACAGACTGTCAGAAAAAAACAGGCACAGACAAGCGAAACAGGCGGGCAAACCGACAAGCAAACAGACAATGATAGGCAAGCAGACAGGCGGATGCAGACTGACGCAAGACGCACACTGACAACAGATTGACACTGTAACATCTGATTACACAGATTGACGATAAGRCTCAGACTGATGCTGTGACACCCAATCACGCACGAAACAAATTACAAACAGTCACAMACTYGAAAAATGTAACACACGGTTGGTATGGCACTCAGACACACGGAAGGAAAACACAGCAGAGACGTGGAGAGAKAGAAAGAKAAAACGACACTTACACACAGAAAGWGAGATGAAATGAGGARATAGAGAGAAAAAGGGATAACGAAAGATGTACTTGGTGATCGAGGTAAACARCATTTGGCCGAGATCTGTTCATACCTTGGAAAGTTGTGGGCATCACGGGTAGCATAGTAGATTRGACTGRATAGGATCTGCCCTTCGTWGTCTGAGAACCAAGCACCTGATAGCAGTTCGACATTGGTTCTTCGATTGGTRATGATGAGACTGTTCCGACATTATCACTTATGAGCCTTGTTGTACTCTTATCCGGTGAAACATGTGATGCAACTCTGCTATTTAGATCGGAGTYACGATTATCCGGTCTTGCGTAYATGATGTTGTCTTGATTGYTGAAGTTCGTTCTTGATCACGTACCWTGCATTATTTATACKATTGTTATAACTATTATTATTATTATTRTTATTATTGTCACTATTATTATTATTATTATTATTATTATTATTATTATTATTATTATTATTGTAAGGACCCAACCCCTAAGTGGCCCTATTAGGCATCACATTTTTCTATGCTATGGCCCCAATCAGCGAAAAGGCCGCCTTTAGTGAAGGTGGGCCTGAATATTCATCTCACGGCAATTCGACATATCCGTGTGCGGGTGTTTAGGCTCCTGCAACGCATCAGTTGGTTGATTGAAAACACGGACCTTACTAATTCGTGCCATACAACAGGCCCAGGCCACGAAAGTTGTGGAAGGGCACCTAAACACAAAACGGGGTAGCAGAAATAGGCGGCCGTAGACATGCTGTTGAGCGCCAGGGGGTACAACGGATGATCGAGTGATCTTTTGGGGATAAGGCATTGTGAGGGATAATTAAGGTCTGATTTAGGGTGACGAGATATGTACCTAGCACACAAGAGAGAGGTCGCCGATGGTATGGCTAGACATATGATCCGGAGTGATCCCGTTGAGTGAACCAGATGTAGCGTAGGATAGTATGGCAAAGTAGGCCGAGCACCGTCCGCCAGACAAGAGAGAACTACTTTGGATATTGTGTTGGTAAGGCCTACAGGTTTGGACATTACCTCATCACCCCTTTGTATTGCCTTATTTGGATAGTTATTCAATACCTGTACATTCTATATTCATGCATGGATAAACAAGACGTCTACTGAATTCGGAGTTTGGATCTCTATAAAATATATACCTTACATTATTATTATTATTATTATTATTATTATTATTATTACTATTATTATTATTATTAATATTATTATTATTATTATCATTATTATTGTTATCTATTGATTATTAAGTAAGTTTGATCTTGGGCCAGGAGAGGAGAGGAAAGCAGGGCAGTGTAGAGGAAAAAGGACATCGTCACCGTGGTGATGGTGTCCACCTCCATTATCCTTCTTCCCGCTCCCTTGATCTGAGTTGCTCTTTCTTCTTTTCTTCACATTTATCCAAGGTTATTGTTGATTGTCATATTCATGCGCGCCATCTTGCGACTCGTTGGTTGATGACAAAAGAAGTGGGGGAAGATCAGATGTGAGGAAATGTTGGGTAATGGAGAGGAGAGCAACATTGTCACCATGTGACAAGTGTCTGCCTCCTCCATCCTTCTCCGCTCTCCCATGGTCTAATCCCCTCACTCCCTTCACAAAGCTATCCAAAATAGTATGATATCTTTGAATGAAAAGCCTATTCTGTAAAGGACGAATGTTCAGATGGTCCGACAAAGCAGGGCGATTGCGGGAGCTCTGCCGGAGTTCAGGAGGAACTCTGGAGGCAGGGAACCTTAAGGTACGCACGCTTCATTCTTTTCCCATATACCCATAAAAGCTACACCCTTCTATTATCTGCTTGTATGATTGTACGATATATTGTTTATGGCTTCTTCAGGACTAAAGCACCAAAAGCAAAAGGACTATATGATTGAAATCAGAACGTGCCTGATGTCAGAAAAGGAACCTAGGAAAAAACTAGGAAGGAACCTAGCCTGCATGGTCTTGAGAAGACAAAGGCGGTATGATAGAGGCCTCCGTTGGGGTTGTCACGCTACCTGCATGGAATGACTAAAAGGGTACTTGCCTTGCGAACTACCCAGCCATCCACCTAACTAGTTAACTTTTGACATGCATACATTGATGACAGGAAGATGCCGTGCATCTTCTCTCCTGAGTCACCAGCTAAATCCAAGACTAATCCGGTACTCCCGTGGAGGACATGTCTTCAAGTGATTAATCAAAGCATGACTAATCCAGTACCCCCGTGGGGTACACGTTTTCAAAACAACTAACAAAAGCAAAGGTAATGGGAGGCTCCCGTGGGGTTCTCCTATCACTAATCTGACTAGACTTGGGATGGGAATTAAGTACTCCCGACTGAGTACACGAACTCCTAAGTCTAGGTCGATCTGTGTGACTTCCGTGTAAGTCAACAATATCTTTTGCTCAATTTAACACATAAACGAATAAATGTACGATCAGGGCGACTAACCTAAGAGTGGTCTTGATCTCCTACGCATCGAACTGGTATTAGGGTGACTCCCTGGAGAGTTATCCTAATACTTCGTTTGATCTGGGGATCAACTAACGAGGAAAAAATGAGCTGATTATGTCTGGATAGGTAAAAGGGATACTCCCGGGTGAGTAAACCTGCTACTTGTCTTGGTAGGACTAATGGATTGACAACATTTGATACTAATGGCCTAACTAAAGTTAACAAATTGGTATAATGATTAGTTAACTCGGACATTTGTAGCAGGAAGATGTCGTGCATCTTCCCTATTGACAAGCAGGTTACATTGACAACCGTCATTTGATCCAGTACTTCTGTGAAGTACATTCTTTTAACTAACAAGAGCCAATTGATCCGGTACTTCCGTGAAGTACATCCTTCGGTTTAACAGAAGTCATTTGAACCGGTACTTCCGTGAAGTACACTCCTTCAGTTTAACGAAATTCATTTGATCCGGTACTTCCGTGAAGTACACTTCTTCAACTTAACAAAAGTTCAGCGATCTGGTACTTCCGTGAAGTACACTTCTTCAAACTTAACGAAAGTCAGTTTGACCGGTACTTCCGTGAAGTACATCCTTCAGTTTAACAAATGTCATTTGATCCGGTACTTCCGTGAAGTACATTCCTTCAGTCTAACGAAAGCCGACTTGATCCGGTACTTCCGTGAAGTACACTCTTTCAAACTTAAYAAAAGYYATTTGATCGGTACTTYCGTRAAGTACGATCCTACAATCGTTAGCAACAACCATTGACCCGGTACTCCCGTGGGGTACRCTCCTTCAGCTTAACAACAACCATTGATCCAGTACTCMYGTGGGGTACACTTCTTCAGCTTAAMGAAAGCCAATTAATCCAGWACTCTTGTAGGGTACTAATCTTCAAAAGCTAACAAAGGCAAAAGGTAGYAGGAGGYTTYYGTGAAGCTCTCCTATCACTAATCGAACCAGACTTGGRAGGGATTCGAGTAMTCCCRGGTGAGTGTACRAACTCCTAAGTCTGRGTCGATCTGTCCRACTTCCCGTGGGAGCCAACATACYTTTTRCTCACTTACTACKCATAGRCSAGTTAGGTGAAYTGTCGGGGCAACTCAATCAAGAGTTGTTCTTGATCTCCTATGCATCAAACTGGTAGTAGGATGGCTCCCTGGTGGGTTGTCCTAATACTTGTTTGATTTGGGGGTCAACTAACTGAGGGCAGGGATGAGACGAATATGTTTTGGACAATAGAAGGATGCTCCCGGGTGAATTATCCGATCACTTGCACTAATTGCATGARTTGCTTGATTGCATTACCTAAACTTTGAGGGGTGACTGAGTGCTCCCGTGGGGCGACTCGACTACTCTTCTGACTAACGGAATGTTTGGAACTGATCAAGTAGTGGAAGATTCTCAGGTGAATCGGCTTACTACTTGCGTATGTCAGGACAAGAAGAGACGGGAAGGAAAAAGGGAGTGTTCCATCGGGAGCGACTCCAAAGGTCCCTTAAAGGAACGCAAGAGAAGAAGAAGCACCGCGGGTAAAAAAAATCAGAGAAAGAAGATACCGCGTGTAGTCGTCGTTCATTGGAGAATCCGCCACTGGTTTGAGTTGATCTCAGCCAGACTACCGCATAAAGCATCAAAGGATGTGCTTATCCGCAAAGGAGGGAATCCAAGGGCTAAGAATAGGGGAAATGTGTATTTCCCTAAGACAACTTAGGACACAGGCAAAGAGACTCCTTAAAAATAAAAGGAGGAGTGACATGCGACTCAGGCGTGGATAGAAGCTAGGGGTTAGGCTTTGGAATGTTGATCCCAAAGCTCACAAACCAGAACTAAGGGTTTGACCCTTAGATATCATTTTGTGGGGATCAAGTGGGGATGTTGAATCTTTGTTGACCTGTTTGTRTGCAGGTCTTTGCTTTGGTCTACTGCAGTTGAAGGAGAAGTCCTACATAAAGGACTCAATTTTCTGTTATCACTCGATAACAGGTCGGTCGTTGCCGATTCAACTTTTTCCCCTTTTGACTTGATACCCACGTCTAAAGTCTGTGATCAGTAAAACTGACACCTGTGGTCATTGCCTAAATGGTCCTAGTCACTCTCAATGGTYCTTTGAAGAAATGTGAGGGGGTTGGGCTTACGTCTCAGGAAAAGATAGAGATGCATTACATGGTTTGGGAAGTGAGGGACATAGTCTGATGTGTGGATTGATGGTTGACTCCGTTAGTGCATGGCATGTGAACTGTCTTTGCATTATGTTGTGCAGGTTTGTTTTGTGCATGATTTGGGCTGGACTGGAATTGACATCGTGAAGAGTTTGGGCACTCAGCACTTGTGAAAGTGGGAAGGGTTCCCAGCGGTAATACCTCGTTATTCATAATCAAGTCTTATATACTATCTAATGATCAGTCATACATTAAGTATAATAGATTATCTCGGTAGTGACAAGGTCTTGATACGTTGATCATAGAGGTCAGAAGGAGTAAGTGTTTTGAGAACAAAAGCGGAAATAAGACGATCGTCTCAAAGTTCGACATGAGTATCTAACGGGTCAGTCTTAGGCATCTTACCGCGAGTACCCCATTTTATGCTACAGCGATCGAGCAAACGCCCTCGGCCGACCTACCTCTACTCAGGCAAGTAAAAGCCTTCGCATGTGGGCCGGTAGCTCAACAGGGATACGCCTACCTGAGGGTGGTGATAGCCCCTCGGGTAGAGGTAAGTTGTACCTCGCGACGTTCCGACCTGTCGCAGGGCGTCGTGAGAGGTAAAGCACGCGTGCACGGTCGGAGTGGTGACTGATTCATTTTCAGAAAGACATCCTGCGTGACACGATAGTGAGGTTCAGCGCCCCCAACGGGGTGCGGGACCGCCGCGCGCGACACCGTGACATATACAGTAACGCACGGTCACACAGTATCACTCATGCATACAGAAACACAGCTACTATGACATGCAAACACGTTCACACAGTGGCATAGACATAGTGACACAAATGCTACGACACGCAGACACAGTGACGCAAGTGGACACACATGCACGGTCCCTGTCACGCAAACGCGCGGAGCATCAGACAAAGAACGAAGTGACCTTGGCTACTGAGTCGGTATAGGTCTGAGGGCTTGAGGATTGGCTCATTACTCTATTATATTGCTCTGTTTGGCTGGAGGCTCAGTACCATGATGCTTGCTGCTGGTATATAGCTACTTAGACACTTGTGTGATCTCACAGCCTGGGTTTGGATATCATTCGCTCTCATGTTCCTTATTATTATTATTATTATTATTATTATTATTATTATTATTATTATTATCTTCATTTGAGATCACATGCTAAAACAGGAATCAGAATCGGACAGGGGGACGAGGCAACAGAGCGAGGAAGAGGCGCCAACAAGTATGACGGCTCTTACATCCTTCATCCTCCTTCGCTTTCCTATGCCTAAACCCCACATAAGCACACAACCATCTTCAAACAATGTAAGGGAAATAGTATTTCAAATGACTTACTGAGATCAGGATTCATGCGCAAAGGACTCTCATTCCATATCTTGATCCATGTAACAGGGCGATTGCGGGAGCTCTGCCGGAGTTCAGGCGGAACTCTGGAGGCAAGGAACGATGAGGTACGTTACTTCGACCCAGAGACTGTCTCATACAGGCTATCATCGTGACAATGATCATAAGGGTTAGGAATTCAGAATCAATAAACTCTTGAAGTCTTGGATTGCGGGTAGAGAAAAGGTTGGCTGAATAGAGACTAATTGCTTCTGGGTACAACAATCTTGTTGTGGGCATTGATTGGAGGTATGGACACAAACTATCAGCCTTTCGCGATCATTCTCTCTATATCTCATCCAAACAGATGGTGGGTACCTTGATTTGAGTTGCCGTAATCAACTGTTATAGATCACACCGATCATTGTTCATTATACATCTGATCCAGCAATAAATCTCTAAACTAACAACGATTCTGGGCTCGAATGCCATCGAAAGCGATGATTTAAGTCATAGATAAAACTTGTGTGGAGGTAAGAACAGCAGGGAAAGTCTGCCTTAACTCCGATGAGCCTTACGCTTGGTAAGTGATAAGTGCAAGGACCCTTGGACACCCGCCTTATTGAGGGCTAGCCAGTGATAAGAGAAGCAGGGATATCCTGCCTTATCAGTGACTAGTCTGATATAAGAGTTGTGAGGTTTCAAGGACACCTGCCTTATCATTAACCAACTTAACATTCTTTTTAGTGATAAGAGTA
>BFEA01000387.1:188471-199643 GCA_003427395.1 Chara braunii | reverse complement strand
TCTCTCTCTCTCTCTCTCTCTCTCTCTCTCTCTCTCTCTCTCTATCTATCTATCTATCTATCTATCTATCTATCTATCTATCTATCTATCTATCTATCTCTCAAATGTGCTTTGCGGCACTACTCCGCCACCGTGCGCATCGGTCCCCCACAAGGACCCTCCCGGCCTCGTCATGCATGATTTTGACATTTGTGACTCAAAGCGTTTAAGGAGTGGTACCGCTCCGACCGAGTGCGCCAGCTATACCTCTCTCGATCTCCTACGACAGGATAGGACCTCGCGGGGCATAACTTTCTCCACATGTGGGAGTTGTCACCATCCCTTAGGTGGGCATGTCCCCTCCAACTTACTGGCCCACATACAAGAGTTTTTATATATAGTTGCAGAGGTCGATCAAACGAGGGTGTGTTCTCGCTCATTGTAGCATAGGGGGTATGGACGGTTAACACTTGAAACGAACCCGTGCGTGAATCGATGCTTGAGAGTCGAGACGCTGATCTCTCAGGCACGACACTACGTCGGTCGACTAGGACGACCAGTTTAACCACACGATGCTTTTTTCGAAGGAAACCTAAGTCCATGTGCAAATCGCACCCAGTCATTTTCTCCGTTCAACTCATAATTTTTTAGGTACCTGGGTAGGATGGCGTCGTACTCGAGACTTTGTATAAGTAATGTGGCGATGCAAGCCTTGTCATATGAACTAGCCATGTGTAGATACATGAACAGTTAAAATGACGGTGTACTGTATAGTGTCTATGACTAGACAACCCTTAATGGTTTCGAGGGTCGCATTCGACACTCAAGTGTTGGTCGACACTCGTCTTGAGGGATTATTCCTCTGACACTAGACAATCGAGGATGTGGTTGCGTGTCCTACCGTCTTCTGCATCATGCACCAAAGAGTGGTAGAGGTCGCTTTACTAACAATAAATCATATGATGCAATCTGCGACACTTAAACCTTCTTGTCCAAAACATTCACATCCAATCAAACAACTCTCAATAAGGAATCTAAGTCGGCATGCACAAGTGTGCATGCGGCGTCACACGCGCATAAACGTGAGACTTGTTGCGGGTCTCAAGTGTAAGTGTGCACATAAGGACCCTTCGCCATAACGGTCACGAGAAACAATTTGGTTGAATCGCTCAGACATAAGGTTGTGTGGCATCATAGAAATCACCGTCACATTCATAAGTATGGTTTGTCCATCAGCATTACAACAATCATAACAATCATCATGCCTTAAAATTTAGTGTCTCAATGCATACTTGCTTTTACATAAAATCAATAGCCGCATGTCACACTCTAACGCGGTTAACTCTACCATTCTCTGCGACTTACACCTCGTCTTATACACACAAGCCTCAAACTGTTTCCAGTATCACACAACAAAAATAATGAATTTTTAAAAATAATCATTTCGAAAGAAGTCTAAGTGAAAATTCCAAGAAACATATAAAATTTATGGGGTTAAGGCACAAGGTTGAGATGCAAAGGCAAGTACAGTTGTATAGCGAACCGACTTGTTATCAAATGATAACAAAAGATAGATGATCCTTGATGGATTTAACCGAATTAGTCGAAAACTCAATTAAACGCCGACCTGCATCATAATACAGACAAAAAAATCATTTCTAAAAATGAATAGAGAGTATACTTTATTGTAATTCAACTCCTTTATAAGCCTTTCTTTTATCTCTCTCTAATAAGTACCAGAGATTGCTGAAAATTTCGGTTGTATCTCCTCTAGTTATGGTGGATTGTCAAAATTTTCACAATATTTTTTTTTTAACTCTCTCTCCAAATCTACACGAATTTCAACGGCACTTCCTTTAGGAAAGTGGACTACCAAGATTTTTACTAAGCCAAATATAAAATTCAAAGTATACCTAAATTTTGCAAAGATAAATTTTGTCTAATTCTTTGAATTAGCGAAAATTTCGACACCACTTCCGCAAGGGAAGCAAGCTTTTATGATTTTCATTAAGTCAAATCGAAGGTTAGAGTGCAATCTGACTTCGCAGAAATAAAATTTGACTAAAATCCTAGTAAAAATTTTGGCAGCACTTCCTCTAGGAAGGTTGGCTACCAAAATTTATACTAAGTCAACATGAAATGCAAAGTGCAACTAGACTTGGGATAAGTTTTAACACTTTCTTGCTTGTCAAGTATAGAGAAAGTCGTGATACTTCTTTTGACATGGTATCATGAATCAACTTTATTTTTGACTCTAAGTAAGATTATCCTACCTTATCTCTAACTTCCCCCATTTCATCCATCAGTACTCTATCTATAACTTCTGCACTTGGCGAGCAACTAAGTGATTAGCTATCAAAAGACGCCCCCCAAAACAAACTCACAGAGCATATAAATAAGCACAATAACATTTCTCACTAACCATCAAGTTATTTTGCCAAAATACTTTAGTTAATTCAACTCTCAAGTTGTTACTTTTTTTCCCATTCTTATGCATGGCATAGGATCAAGTCATCCCAACTTAGAGATATGTTTGACCTGCCTAAAATGTATGGCTCAATCGCCCCAACTTGGCGATACGTCTAGACTGTGTAAATGATATACATAAGGCAAAAATCTAGACGGTTGACATAAGGTGTATGACTTGATCGCCCCAACTTAGGGGTACGTTTAGTTTCTACCCAAACAACGACAAAATCTACTTTTCCAATTGGTTAAATGTTCCACCTCATTGGCGAAAGGTCTTAGGTTCGATTCCTAGTGGGTTGATATTGGGATGCTTGTGTATTTGCAAACACGCAGAGCCTGTCAGACACCCTTATCGTGGCTTGGTTGAGGTCTGACAGGTGGTCGAAAGGACTGGGTTGAGTTGAGTCTAGGTACACCGGGTCATGGATGTACTTCTAGTAAGACATATCATGTTGGGGTGGGGTGAAATGTCTCTTAAGGGGCTTCACTTTCATCCCAACTCACTTTTCCAATTGGTTAAGTATTCCACATTTTTATCAGAAGGTCTTAGGTTCGATTCCTAGTGGGTTCATCTTGGGATTCTTGTGTATTTGCAAGCACGCAAAGCCTGTCAGACGCCCTTGTCGTGGCTTGGTTGAGATCTGACAAGTGGTCGAAAGGCCTGGGTTGAGTTGAGTCTGGGTACACTGGGTCATGGATGTACTTCTAGTAAGACATATCATGCTGGGGTGGGGTGAAATGTCTCTTAAGGGGCTTCACTTTCATCCCAACTCACTTTTTCGGTTGGTTAAGTGTTCCGCCTCTTTGGCAGAAGGTCTTACGTTCGATTCCTAGTGGGTTGATCTTGGGATTCTTGTGTATTTGCAAAAACGACAAAAGACATAGTATCAGGCCACCCGAACTTAAGGATATGATTAGCCTGCCCACACAGTTATATATGTCATGAAACTAAACCACCCAAACTTAGGGATATAGTTAGTATGCCTAACAACAATACACGACGTAAGACTGGATGCCCCAACTTAGGGATACAACCAGCTTATGCAATACTAACAACATTTAACAGTTAAATTCACAACTTTCTTATCTCTTAAAAACAGCTAATTAAACCGCTCAACTTAGGGAGGTGTCTAATCTTGCCTTTATCATATTTAATAAACACTTAATACTAACTCTATGAATTTTATATTGTTATAGGTATAAGACCAAATCGCCTCAGTTTAAGGGTACATTCAGTCTGTCCGGGTCACCATAAAAACTATATTCGCTATTTTCCTTGATCTATTTTTGCTTTTAACTGACTTATTGACTAGACCCCCCAACTTACGATGCCCAGTCTGCCAGACTGTATAAGTGATGTATACATAATATGAAGTTTTACACGTCATATCTGTTTAAGTTTACGCTTCATGATTCGACCACCCCAACCTAGGGATATAGCTCGCCTTTACCTGTTTCCCTCTAAAAAATAAAACATGGAACTGGATACACGAAGCTTATAATGTACCCAAACTCTTTCGGTAACCAAAAGAAGCAAGGATTATGGACCACCAAACCTAGAGCCAAACCCGTCCTTCATTTAGAAACCTCAAGAGAAAACATGTGATCGATCCGTCAAACTTATGATAGGTCCAACTTTTGAAAAATCAAGCAAGGAGCTGAGAAAATCAAAGAAAGACATAATAATAGACTTTCTCAACTTAAAGATCAAGATCAAACTTTGGTTGATCCGATCAGACGCAAAGAAAACAAACATTTATTTATTTTGTCACTCTTCTTCGATTCTTTCTATCCGATTTCACACATATAATATAAAATTCAAGCAATATTTTAATCTACTTAATTGAATTTAAATCCTGAAGTAAATTAGGTCAAACAATAAATATTTTTAGTCATAGTTTAGACATCATAGAAAGTAGTACAATTAAGAAGAATATGAGATCACACACATAGTAAGATGATTGTATACTTTATGCTTCCCTGCCTTTAGAACCCCGCCTGGGCTCCAGCATAGCTCCCGCAATTAATGAGCTAGTCTCCACAAGCCTTGATGCACTCTTGTGGGTTGCAATCCCACCTTTTGCCTTCCTCTCTTGCACCATAGATTAGATTGTGAATAAGAAGGGTAAATGAAAAGAAAAAAAGGTATTGGACTCTCAAGACACAATAAGGGGTCACTCAGACTTGAGTGGAGAAGACTTTGTTGTCTTCATTCTTCTGAGGGTCATGCAATGATAGTCAGTCGTAACTTGAATATGACTTATCACAAGTGTCCCAGCAATTTCAAAGCCTCAGCAGTCATGACAGTCCCCAACAATCAGCAGTGCCACAACAACATCTACAATCTCCAAGTCCCTGCAACAGAAGTTCACTGGACGTGATCGGCAACCGTGCATAGAAGCGGCACCCCTACAACACTCCATTGTGTAGCAACTGTAATAACACAACAATAGTTGTGATGCAATGACAACTATCACCGAAACAGCGATAGCAGCATCAAGGGCACAGCAGTAGCAACACTTGTGTCCACAATAGCAACTCAAAGATTGGCAATAAGTTCACAACAATCGTAGTAAATAGAAGTCTGACCCCCCACTCATCTTTCCAATCGAGCAATGTCACCCTACGCGCACAACCTCTCTCTCTCGAAAAGATTAAACTAACATTCAAATCTCAATTTCATTGTCGCCATTCGACTCGCGGGGATCTGAAACCCCCACTTTGTATCCTTCCTTGCTTAATTTAAGCAAGATACGCGTTCTCCACTCCCTTCTTGCTTCTTGCTGCAACCCCTGATGTACGGATGCACTTGGTCATTAGCTCGATCAGGTTCAATCGAAATTTGTGGTTACATGGAACACGTCCACACTGGTGAATGGTGTTGTGATCAAGGAAGATTGCCATGATAAACGAACATCACGAGCGCGAGTATTCAAGCAAGGAACACCACCGGGAGAACCTCGATGATGGCGATTACTACAACGATGAACATGGCGATCAAGTACAAAAGATGATAACGTATCTTTCACTACTGCATGGGAAGATACCTCGATATAAAATAAACGACCACCAAAGTGACCAGCATGGTCTATAGTGCTACCAACATTATCAACACGACCACCACCTCGATCAACACGACCACCAATTGGCGACCTCATTGAATACGTGTGTCGGAATCTCGTTCACTATCTGGAGGAGCCACGACGGAATCTTGATGATGACCAAAATGAAGAACGCTAAGATCAACAGTACCGGGACGAAGATCCCTTCAAGCAATATTGCAATTACACTTCAATGAACAACACCGTCCCAACCCACTATTCACCAAATGTGCAAGATGAGAATGAATATTCCATTAGAACATGGGAAGATGCACGCCGTAAAATCGAGCGATTGCATCCACGGGTAGCGACGAAGGAGAAGGTGAACCCTTAAACGGCGACTGCGATCATACTTTTCTTCCCCACTGCTCTCTCTCTCATTCTCACTCTCTCTCCCTCTTTCGCTCGAGCGCGTACCTATTGCACTGCTCCGCTAAACAAATAGATTGAACCTTCTACTAGAATCATAGGCAAATACACTATCATCTTTCCTGCCAGGTTTGCACGCAATTTGGCACCGTAGCTTGACTTTTGGTTCACCCTTCACTGCTAGTATTCTGAGGTGAATGCTTCCTCTCTCTCTCTCTCTCTCTCTCTCTCTCTCTCTCTCTCTCTCTCTCTCTCTCTCTCTCTCGCACGAGGGCGTTAGCAGCTCTTGCGCCTGAGTATGGTGCCACCTCAACTAGTTGCGCCCTTGGTCCTTCTACGCATCTGGTCCGAAGTCGCGGTCATGTTTACTCAACTCTGACCGTCCGTAATACAAGAAGTCGAGGACGGCTCGTCAGAGATTACCACGACCCTCTAGGATGAAGACGAGGACCACTACAGAGGGCAGCACGGCGACTTTGATCACCATGAAAAGCATAGTTGGGGACGTAATGACGAGCACCACAGATTGAGGACGATCACGACTTAATAAAAATGATGATAGCCCGAAGAAGAAAACCATGTCGTGATGAAGGAGGCCGCGATCGGAATCAGGCGGCTTCAATCTTATAATTGCCTTGACCCCTTCTCCTCTTCGGTGAGTCGCCTAGTATAAGTTCCTAAATCATATGGAGGAGAGAGACCCGATCGCTTTGAAGAGGAAAGTTAGGATCGGGACAACAAGTTGCACGGGAATCCCAATGAGGGCCAGATGGCGCAAGACCAACAAGGCGGCAACTGCTCTCCAGAAAGCGAGCCCGATGATGAGCACCACTAGGATCCGGATGACAATTGTGATGTGTATGGCTAATGGCCTCACTAGTACACTACTCATCAAATGTACAAAAAAAAATGAATCTTCCACTAAAACATGGGTGGATACACTGTCATATTCTCATTTATTCTCGTCTGTGTGCAGCAACGCCCGTTCATTGTCCCTCTTCTTCTTTTTGTCAACTCCCTGCCTTTTTTCTTTTCGTCCCCGTCTCATCAACGTTTTTGTGTTTCCTTATCCTTAGTCTTCTACTACCAACGCAGTCCATTCTGGTATGGTCCAACAACACCCAACATCGAAATGTAAAAACCTCCCCACTGTCGGCCTTATCAGTTTATACTATCATGCTGATCGGTGAGAGAGGTCGCATAGTACCCTGCTATCGCGCATTACATTCCTAATAGAAGAACATGGGTATATCTTCCCTACACAAAGGTCATGCTAATCTTCTCTGTATCGTTCCGATTTTAACGGATGTCCAGAAGGACCACGTCGTGGGTAACAACCTTAAGGTATCGTTACTGAGCTGGTCGGCCCCAGGTAATTCAAAATGATTTTATTTTGATCATTTGATTGTCTATGGTTTCGAACTTGGGTCTGTATTTTAACAGCTCAAGGATATATCAATTGAGTTAGGCTAGTTGGTTCCACCATCGGTCCCATAACCAGTACCAAGACCAAGTCCCAAAGCGGAACCTTTAAAATCGTCATAAGATACTAATAACTAGTGAAAAAAGAAAATTAGACAATTGAGGAGAGGGGGAGGGACCGTTGGCACCCCCCATTGGTCTTGGTAATCGGACCCAAATTCGGGATCGACAACAAAACTAAGGGAGGTAGTCTCGCGGGACCCTCAACCCCTCAGCTTCCTTTGTCGCACTCCATCACTCATTTGCTGCTCGCTAGCCTCATCCCCGTACCTGTAGTGTGAAGCTCTAATGTCATAACTAATAGGGCTAGACCCAAGTCTGAACTTAGCACGTGCAAACTTCCACTTAAGCAGTTTTGCACTGTGCTTGACCTACTAATTGTGCCAAGGCCACACCTTGGCCTATCGGCTGAACCCACGACCATCGGACTCCCACACTCATCACGTAGAGAGTCAGGTTTGCTTATTGTCTACCGTGTGGGTGTGGGGAACGCAGCCCTAAGGTAGTCAAATCAATGAGATTAAGTGCTTGCACAAGAGAGAGAGAGAGAGAGAGAGAGAGAGAGAGAGAGAGAGAGAGAGAGAGAGAGAGAGAGAGAGAGAGAGAGAGAGAGAGAGATTTGTTCCATTTTATGTTATGAGTGTGAGAGAGAGACAGAGAGTGAGAGAGAGAAAGAAAGAGAAACAAAGATAGAGGGAGGGGGGGGCTACCAGAGAGAGAGAGAGAGAGTTTTGTTCCATTTGTTGATACGAGTGTGAGAGAGAGAGAAAGAAAGAGAGATAGAGAGAGAGGGAGGCGGGGGGCCTACCAGAGAGAAAGAGAGAGAGAGAGAGAGAGAGAGGTTGAATGGCAAATTGCGGCCGCGATCTATTTCGCAGTTGGAATGATTTTTTTAAATTTATTTAGCGTTTTCCTGGAAAGATCACNAGAGAGAGAGAGAGAGAGAGAGAGAGAGAGAGAGAGAGAGAGAGAGAAAGAGAGAGAGAGAGGTTGAATGGCAAATTGCGGCCACGATCTATTTCGCAGTTGGAATGATTTTGTAAAATTTATTTAGCGTTTTCCTGGAAAGATCACAACAAAATCTATGAGTACTCCAATTTCAAGTTTTTTCACGCATTCTTCTGAGAGTGAAAACTCACTGAATTTGAAGTACTTTTTAAGTTGGCCCACACATGGCTGAGTGGCAAAAATGAAAAATGTACCGAATCGGCGCGACAATCATTTTTCGGTCTAAATGATTTTTTAAAAATGTTCTAATGCTTTTCCTAAAAAGAACACGACCTCATATATGAATTCTCAAAATTTTAGATTTTTTCTACGGGTTTCTCCGAGCACAGAAAATTGCCAAAGGTGCCTTTTGCAAAATGCCTGTTTCGTTGCGCCTGACGTCCCTGTTTTGGAAAGACGGGCCTCAACGCCTGGGCCTGAGGGCCCTTACCCCATCCCCACTTCTTTTTGGGTCCAATTCCACCCGAGGACCGGTCCTTCCTTTTTTCAAAAGTCCCGGTTCTACCAGAGCTAGCTGTAGGTAGTCCGCAATTTTGGCAAGGACCGGTTTCCCAATTTTTTTTGCCCCCTAAGAACCCACTTTGGGTGCTGGTCGCCCGCCGCCAAAAATGCGACACCTTGACACAAACGTCGAACCCAGTAGACCGCAGTTGGAATGATTTTTTTAAATTTATGTAGCGTTTTTCCTGGAAAGATTATAACAAAATCTACGAGTACTCCAATTTTCAGGTTTTTTCACGCATTCTTCTGAGCGCGAAAACTCACTGAATTTGGAGTATTTTTTTAGTTGGCCCAAGCATGGCTGAGTGGCAAAAATGAAAAATGTGCTGAATCGACGTGACAATTATTTCACAGTCTAAATGATTTTTTGTAAATGTTCTATTATTATTTATGGAAAGAACACAACCTCATCTATGGATTCTCAAAATTTCAGATTTTTTTACATGTTCGTCTGAGCACAAAAAATCGCTAAAGTTGCCTCTTGCAAAATGCTTGTTTCGTTGTGCCTGACCTCCCTGTCTTGAGAAGACGGGACTCAACGCTTGGGCCTGAGGGCCCTTTTGCAGTTCACATACCCTGACTTCTTTTTGGGGTCCGCTTCTACCCGAGGACCGGTCCAATGCCCCCCACTTCCTTTTGGGGTCCACTTCTACCCGAGGACCCGTCCTTCGTTTTTCCAAAAGTCCCGGTTCTACCAGAGCTAGCTGTAGGTAGTCCACAATTTTGGCAAGGACCGGTCCCCCAAATTTTTTTGCCCCCTAAGAACCCACTTTGCATCCTGGTCGCCCGCCGCCAAAAATGCGACACCTTGACACAAACGCGAAAGCATACTATACCGCAGCCTAAGGGCTGCGAATAAATATTGTGTACACCACCTACGACACTTGCGTCACGCCGCCGCCAATTCGGGCTCGCGCAAGTGGTCACCCTCAAAAACCATACCTTTACTATTTCAACGGTACCCCCCCCAACCATTATCTGTGCCGAAATCCATTTACGCATACCCCTACCGAGGTCGTAGGAGGCTCCCACTGACAAACAAAGGACCCAACGGACTCCATGCTACTCGACTCAAGCGAAACCTTAGGCAAGTTAACAGATATCACCTGTAATCATGACACTGATAGTCCGCCTTGACGTCGACCACGACAATGTCGGCCTCTACACGCGCGCACTGCCGATACTAATAAAAAACTAATCTTTCCCCAGTCCGCATCGCTCTACAAGATCACTAACCCTGCCGCCTGATTGCGATGCCGCCGTGCGCCTCAAAGTGCACGCCCACACACTCTCTGACCTAACCATACACTCGCTCGCCTTTCCAACTTTTGAGAGTCGGTTGGGGGCTGGGTAAAAATAAACACGCCACTGCCTCAATTATCAGCACAAGTGCGGCTCATGGGAGCTGCAAAAAACACGAATAGATACCCTTGTAAGAGTATTTGTGCCAACACTGCAATTGTGAAAAATGGGGTGTGTGCATCTCCATTCATTATCTTTCACTGCTGGTGAGTAGTGCGAGGAGGTCCATTCTCCTTGCCTCCCTCACCATCCTTTCTCCCCTCTTGTGCAGTTTCCCAGGGTTTGGTCAAGGAGTTGTGGAACCAAAAAACAAGTTAGGGGANATTCTCCTTGCCTCCCTCACCATCCTTTCTCCCCTCTTGTGCAGTTTCCCAGGGTTTGGTCAAGGAGTTGTGGAACCAAAAAACAAGTTAGGGGAAATTAATCACCGTCCGTGAGTTAGGGTGCTCTTGAAACTCAAGTATTTTCAAGTGATGTCGAACGAGGCCCAAAGGCGACTCCCACACTTGATGATTTCAAGAGTGTTTTCTGACAACTCTAGAACCTGTTTTCGGCTGGCCTATTATATTGTAACTCTTGAATTTTCACGTCTAGAGTAATGGAGCGAGACCACTACCGGTATGTGTTGGCCGGTTCCATAGGCGGGCGGGGCCTCGCCGCACCATTCACCAAATGTGCAAAATGAGAATGAATCCTCCGCTTCGGCGATGCCCATAGTGACAACGGCAGCAAACCTAGAGCCAGGAAGATAGTGGACAGGACACAGCAGGAGACGAAAGTGCACTACAGAACGTAGAAGGAAGTGCACTGTGGAACGTGGATAGAAGATAGAAGACTCCTGTGCGAGAGGGATAGCAGAGTGCGCTAAGGTGGGGAAGAGAGAGAGAGAGAGAGAGAGAGAGAGAGAGAGAGAGAGAGAGAGAGAGAGAGAGAGAGAGAGAGAGAGAGAGAGAGAGAGAGA
>BFEA01000387.1:127347-139192 GCA_003427395.1 Chara braunii | reverse complement strand
GGGATTGGCGTGCCATCTTATTGGGACATTACCCACCCTTCCAAGACGACGTCTTCGTGCTGAACATGTTCCACTTGGCCTGACGAACGATTCTGTGGGTCATGTGGTGGCAACTATGCGTCCTGACTCTAGACCACGTTGGGGTAGAGGGCGAAGAAAGGCTGGAACAACTCAAAGTGCACTTCCAACTGAAACTCTCTCATAGATGGAAAACATTGAAGCAAACACTAGACAACCTCCACAGAGTCACTGACATCCAAGAACGACTCCTACAGTTCTCTAGGGAGTGGCTGGGTGGGGACCGGGAGGGCTGGGTAGCGGGAATACGCTGGTCAGGGTTTTGGGATGGAGAGAGGGGGGGGGGAGGGCGACCTCCGAGAGCAAATGCCTAGGGACTACCGACTGAAATTTAAGGACTGGCTGACTGTAGACCCCAATTTCCCCATGCGTCCCGCAGAAGAGTTTCCAGACCCGTTCCCTCCCCACCCACATGCCTTGGAAATATGCCTATAGCCGACAACAAGTCCCCACTGTTATGATGCAGCCAAAGTCCCGTTTTCCTCTTCCCTCTACTCTGTCTTTCTCCCTTTTCTTGCATCCCTGTCTAGGTAGTAGCCTGGCTCGCAGTCTCTCTGTTTGCCTTTTTGGTGATCCCCACTTGGTCTAGTCATTTTATGTCCGGTTTTCCTCATCTGTTCCCTATTGTTCTACTCCGCTCTGGTTAGTCTGTTAGTCCGTGTTTCAGCCTGACTAGGCTGCAGTCTATTTTCTTCAGTTTAGCCTGGCCTATCACAGTTTCAGTCATTTTTCGTTTAAGTCAGGGACTTTCCTTTTCTACTACATTCGAACGGGCATCCCTCTGCAAGCTCCAATACTTTGTTCTGATGCAGTGTGGGTGTGTGGCAGCAAGGGGGTCGGTTAGAGGAGAGGGTCTAGTGGCGATCTTCTTTGGGAGATGGGCAGGGAAGACGATGGAGTCCCCACTAGTGCCCCCCAGTGGCTCCTCCCGGCTCCCTGACTAGGTACAGGGTTGGAGAGGCCCAGAGGGTGATGGCGGCCATCTTGCTTCCACTTTCACACCTGCTCAGTCAATCCTCTGGTCTCCAGAGCAATCAATGCTGGCAGGTTTCCTCCAGACACCATCCAATTTTCTTTTTCACCATGCTGTATCCAATATGTAAGGGACGCTGGACCCGTTTTCCAGCAGGTGATGCTCCCCACCAATAGATGGAGCCTCCCCCTGGGTGCTAGCGATGTCTGTTATAACAGCACCACTAGCACTGGAGGGTTCAGTCAAAAAAAAAAATAAAAAAAATTGAAATCCTGCCTATTAGTTCTATATGGTCACTCCATCTATTGGTGGGGAGCTGGATGTGTAGCTCAGTGGTTAGAGCACCGGTTGGAAATGCGCATTGTGGTATGAGGTTGCGGGTTCAAAACTCCGCTGCCTTGCGCATGGACACCGACAGGGCGCTAAGATGACGCATGGTTGGACACACACCCCCTTGGGATGACGCAGGTAAGTTATTACACACACTGCCTGCGCACCACCCAAGGGGTAGTCCATGGTTGTTGTATGTGGGGACTGGGCGATGGTGGGTATCCTGATGTTCTTGGTCTACGGGGTTGTCATGTGACTGCTGGGTGGTTCGCATAGTCCGGTTTACTCGAGGCTAGCAGAGCACAGCTACAGACTATTTCACAGTGTATGTTAATAAATTAGGTCACTTGCACGATTCACATAAAGTCCTGTGTTCGATACCAGACTGTAACTTAGGGCTGGTCATCCTCTTAGTACGTGGTCAAAGGATTGAGGCTGGCATAGCCGTTCCTTAGTACGGGATGTCGGGAGTGTCAGGACATCGTGGTCTAACACTTTACCGCAGGGCCGGAACGGGCTCCAGGGATATACGAGGGAACAGAGGATTATCTGCTCTCAGATTATCATACAACACAAGGCCTAGAGATTATCCAGGGCCAATACATACAGTCCATGATTCACGATTGAGGGTGGGCTATCCTCCTAGTATGTACCTTAGAGTTGAGGCTGGCATAGCAGTCCTTAGTACGGATGTCGGGGTGTCAGGAGATACTGCACCTTACCGCGGGGCCGAAACGGGCTCCAAGGACATACGAGGGAACATAGAATCCTCATCTCTCTACCATCAACATCATAGTACACTGTAGTAAAAGGACAATATAAGCATAAAGAAACTCAGTCCATAAATCATGACCTAGGGTTGGCTATCCTCCTAGTACATAACATAGGGTTGAGGCTGGCATAGCAGTTCCTTAGTATGGGATGTCGGGGGTGTCATGGCCGGAACGGGCTCCAGGGACATACGAGGGAACGGAGGATACCCAGTAACCCAGCTCTCTATCATCACCATACAACTAAGCTAGATAGGAGTCACGGTGCACCCTCATGAAGACCTGTAGTAGCACGTTCAAACCTAGCTCCTGAAGTCCCCGTGCAATCAGGCTTGCACGGCGTCTGCTTCAACTGGGGTTGAGCAGGGGGTAGGCACCTCTGCTTAGCCCCGGTACCTGCAACCACTATCTGGGCAGGTCACCCAGCTTGATGGCAATGGGTGATGGTCCTGGGTGGTTAACACTAGGGTAGGACAGGGGGGGTGGGGGTGCGTCGGGGCAAAAAGATAAGAGGAAGGGTGGGTGGGGTCTTCAGAGGGGTTCATCTGAACAACCGAGTGGCCGAGTACAGTGGGTGACTGCCATCCGTTTAGTAACCCACCTCTACAACAACCTGGGCTTAAAAAAAAAAAAAAAAAGGATGAGGGGAAGGGTTCTCGAAAATGAGAGAGGGGGCGCATGGGAATGGAGGGGCCTATTATAGACCACTCCTTAAACAATAATTGATAGTTCCTACATATTTCCTCATTATCATCACCCTGAGGCCCATCCCACTGAACCCTTCCAATTTCCCCCGCCCTGATTTCCCCCCAGCCCGCAGGGACTAAAGTCTTGGATGTGTTTAAAAATTTCATGACAGGAAAATAAGTCTTGAACTTTTTCTTTCGTTTATTCCCACTTTTTTCTTTCGTTTGTTCCCACTTTGTAGAGATCACATTTTGAATTTGTTGTTTGTTTATGTCTGTAAATTCTGGACCATGACTCCTTTCCATTCAAAAATATATGTTTTTAGCTAAATTGCCCACATGATCGCCCTCCTCCCAATAATGAAAAGATTTTGAGTAAAGTCATAATATAAATCGACTACCCAGGATTCCAATAAGATGGCATTCCAATTCCAAGGACATGGAGTTTGGGGCACTATCTGACTCCAAATCCTTTCCCACCATCTCCACAACCAAATCACTCTCAAACACTGCAAAGACATATGCTCAATGGTTTTTGGGATTGTTTTGGTCGGGAATGCCAAGTTACGAAACTTACACCGGGGAGAGACTAAACCCTTTTGTTCCAAAGAAGAGCGGTCAATCAACCATTCATTGGTAGGGAGACAACAATGTTCAATTTGCCATTGTAGGAAGACCATTTTTGTAAGCCCAGATTTCATAATACTATTATACTAAACTATTTAATGTTTCTTAAATCTTTCCGTATTGAGGAGTTTCATCCATCTAGCCGTCACCACCTGCTTCAAATTGATTTTTGGGTGAAGCAAACAGTATGTTGATTTAACTGTCAAAGTATGAATAGTCCTGGTAAATTTTCTTTGTTTTTTCCAGCTGAATACCATAACCTATTAATCGGATTCAATGCTAGTTGTAAAATTGGGGTACTTGGTGTAAAGGTTAGCCTTTTTATTTTTTATTTTTAGTACTCCAATTCTTAAAATCTGGTTAACCATTACCTATTTAATCTTCCCTTGCTTCTAAGGTAAGACCTCATTCTCTTGTGCTAGATCGAAAAAAGAAATCAAGATGTCTCCAATATGGTATTTATCTAAAACATTACCAATTTCTCCTAGTGGATATTTGATAGTCACCCAATCATTAACATCAATTTTTGACCCTTTTCTGAGTATACATACCCAATCCAAAGGAATTAAGAGTATTATTTTTTCTAAGGCTTCCTCTGAATGGTGGCAGTACCTCAGGTGTTTTTGTATGTTTAAATTTGATATCATTTGCATTTAAATCCCAAATGTCCTTAATCTTAAGCACACCCTTCCTAATCCATCCTGACCATGGAAAATCCATATAGTGAAGTGTATATCCTATTGAGTCTCTCATTCATATATCATTGAAAAAGGGTTGTTGGCAAACCTTTGCCCACCGTTTTGGAGCTACTTTATCTGGCAATGATAATTTCTGCTATGTTTTAAGTACGGTGGAGCAAAATGGGTCCATACAACTATCTACCATAGTTACAATTCTGTAAAAGTACTTCATCCCTCAATTCCTTGTTAAAACTTATGGGTATAGACTAAAAGCGATTTTCAAGCCACATAAAGGGTCTACACTCTCGAATGTAGTGAGTGCTTATTGTTTGATTTGTTCCCAGCCTACCATACTCTAAGGAGTCTGAGGGTTAAAAAGTAAACGCTTGATCCATCGAATACATAGCCCGAGTGGTTGGGTCTATTATACTTAGTCCTCCTCTTGTCTTAGGTTGAATTACTGATTGACATGAAACCCTACTAATTACATGTACACATTCATGATTTCCTCTCTACAAAAAATTGATAGTTATCTTGAAAATGTTTTAAGGGTTGCTCTATTCATTGCCCAAATCATTGATTTATACCAGATTGAGGCCAAAACCACATTGTTAATTGTTAGGGTTATTCCAGTTGTGAAGGTATGCTTATTTTTCCATAAGTGCAATTTAGTGAAAGCTTGTTGACTAATCTCTTAATTGTTAGTTGCAAGTACTTGGTTTTGGGAGAGAAATCTTCAACACCTTAATGGGAGTATTCAAGGGAAGCCATTTAACCTGAGGGTACTCTGGAGGCCTAACACCCTGGTGATAAATCCACCAACCGAGTGTTTTATTTTCCCAGTTGACCTTCATATTTTATAATAAGCAGAATTTATTCATCATCCTCTTAAGTGCATCCAAATTTTCTTGTGATACTTCTATCATAAGAGAAAGATCATCAACAAAGAGCGAACATAGTAGGATCGTCTCCTCAAGAATCGATGAGATCGTAATTCGACTGATGTTTTTATTATGGCGTAGATTGGCTACAAGGCATTCCATAATAATAACGAAAAGGAAATAAGTTATTAGGTTTCCTTGACGTACCGATCTCTGCAACTGAATGAGAGGTGCTACATTCTCACTAACCATTACCTTTGTTGTAGCGTTAGCATGTAGGATTTCAATCCATCTCCTAAAACAATGAATTGAATTTCTTCAAACATTTATCAATAAAAAATTAATCCAAATGGCATAGTCTTCCCCCCCCCCAAAAAAAAAGAATATTGCGTTATTTTTGGATTGCCTAGTAACTTTAACTAGCTCATTAATCAAAAATATACTATCTTGTATATTTATATTCTTGATGAATCGTATTTAAGGTGGGTTGATAATATTTGCTATAACTTTATTCAGACGAACAACCAATGCTTTTACCACCATTTTTATACATCTATGTGAGTAAAGTGATATGTCTAAAACTTTTTTTTTTTTTTTTTTTTTTTTTTTTTTTTTTTTTTCATTATTAGTATTTGTTTTCCGTATTTTATTTTTATTTCAAATTAGGTAAGGAATTCGGATGTAATGTTCGTACGTTAATAACTTAATATTTTCAATTTTATTAGCATGTTGGACCTATCGCACAAACCTGTGTGTCTGTTTTTGTGTCACGTGCGCTGTTTTTTCTTCTTCTTTTTTTTTTTTTTTTTTTTTTTTTTTCTTTTTTTTCTTGACAACGCAGAAACTATTACTTCAAATTTGAAAGGGTGTCCTGGAGGACGTCTCTACTTTGCCTAGCGAATAACTAGTGCCAAGACACTACATTTCACATGTATCATAAAAACGAGTGGCGAGTATGATTAGAAAGCCATGTCTCCCTGCTAAAACCGACTGCCAATACTCCACCACCTACTTTTCTCCCACCAAAACCGATGCTTGTTGGGTTGACACGTGTTGATGTGTACGCTATACACAACTCCACAGGTAAAAAAAAAATAAAAAAATCTGAATCTGGCCTAGGAATGGCATCCTAGCGCAGCTCGCGACGAAAAAACTCAGTGCTTGCAAGGTTCTCACTAGCCAGAGTCTGTTAGACGACCTTTTCGACAAACTACATGTTTTGTGCTTCCCCCATGGTGCGTCAGTGCACACGTAATCAGGCGACCGCAGAGACACACCACAAACCATTCAGTAGGCGACTGCGAATGACATCAGCAAAAACGAAAGAACCCTTCTCCATCCCGTCCCCCATTATGGTGGCGATCCCATTATGGTGGCGATCCTCTCTCACGTGATGCAATGTCCTGCTGCATTAGCTCTCGATGAACCTCGGCCTGCTGCCTTGCGACGTCACGTGTCGCTTCGCAGCGCATCTTCACGCACTCCCTGTCAGAATGTGTGAGAGTCGTGGTGTGATCACGAGTCACAGCTGTCACAGTCTGCACACCTGACTCGTGTGCATTGCTGGCAACTCTTTTGGGTTTATTGAGCATCGGATCGAAACCTGTTGAGTGTGACCAGGCCGCCGGGTCTTCACTTCCTCCCTCCGTCTCCACATCAAACTCGTAGCGCCTCTCACTGTTTTCACCACGCTCCTCGTCCGCCCCTGAGTCCATCAAAATCGTCGAATTAATGAAGTCCTTGTCATTCTCCACCGGGTGTATGATGTCGTACCAATCCCGACGAAGCACAAAGTCAGCATTGTACTTCTTCCGCCTTGTTTGGTTGATGTCCCAGTAGCTTGGCAAACCAGACCAGCTCTCATGCGCCTTCAATCTTCTGAGTAATAGTCAAGGATATGATTGAACTTGTTCTTCCACTGATCGCCTTTGTAGTTGTAACCCCTCGCACGCATGTGCTCTTCCAAATCCTTCCAAAAACCTGCTTTCAGCCTCACGCGCCCCAACGGTTCTCTCTTCCCCTATAAACGTCCTCACCTTCTTCCTTTTTTTTTTTTTCACCCCCACCAGTGTTGGTGGTGCTGATAAGAGCAGACACCACCACCACCTGGGGAGAGGCTCCATCTATTGGTGGGGAGCATCACCTGCCAGAAAACGGGTCCAGCGTCGCATACACAGACTGAAATTTGAGCACACCAGAGACAAAACGCCTGCCAGCATTGATTGCTCTGGGTTCCAGAGGATTGACTGAGCAGGTATCCCCACCCTATCTAGCCTTCTTTCTTAGCCCTGTTATCCTTAGCCCGGGGCAGAGGATCAACTGAGCTGAAATATGGAGAAGCGCCTCTTCGCCTGAAACCAGGCGCCAGATATCTACTGCATACAACTGACTCTTCCCCTTTGTCAGATTCCGCCTCAGACCGCTGCCGCCTCTTCAGTCTGCATCAGATCACATCAGACCGCCAACTATCGCTCACTCTGCGTCGTACCATTGCATGTCGACCATTGCCAGCTGGTGGGGGGGGAATGGATTAGGGAAATCAGTGGGTGGTCGTAGCAGGATCTCCTGTTCCACCGTGGTCCAATCTCTGAAGCTGATAGAATAATCTTTCCTTAGCTCGTCTTGGTGGCATTCCTGAGCAGGTGCGCCGTCCCATTGGACGGAGGCAAACCAGCCCCCATTCTCACCGCCCAACCAATTCCCCGATAATTGCTGAATTGCTTGTTTTATGTCTTTGAATGTCTGAAACAGATCCAGTTGGTTTTTGATTTTTTGCCACTGTACCCTGAACTCTTGTTGGATGAACTATTTTATCATATTTGTTACTTCCTCCCCAGCTATGCGGACCCCCTCTATTGGAAGGATACAGCGTTTTCTCCAGAGGGCCCACATGACAACTCTCCTTCCCAGCTTGAACATGTTGTTTTCAAAGGTATTGTTAGTGGGGGAGGACCATGTTTCGCACAATATGGCTCTCCAGTCCCATGGCGAGTTGGACACTATAGCTAACTGTGTCCAGATTCTATCCCACCACCGCCATGTAAGTACGACTCCCGGGCACTGCATGAATATATGTTCCATGGTTTCCGGGATTCTGCGGAAGGGGAAGGCAGTGTGGCATGACTTACACCATGGTAGCGCCCATCCCTTCTGCTCCAGATATGTGTGGTCGATCAACCAGTCGTTGGTGGGTAGGCAGGGATGTTCTATCTGTCATTGTAGCGAGGCCATCTTCGCCGGCCTGGACTTTGTAGTGGAGAACCATCGGATGGGACGGATTTCATCAGTTCCTATATTCAGGTGAGACCTCCATCGATCCTTCACCTTTTCTTTTATATTCACTTTTGGTCGTAGCAGCCGATAGGTGAACTTCACCGTCAAGGTGTACAACTTCATGTTATCCCCGTTCCTGCGCTTCCGCTCGGGGGACCACTGCCACTCCTCGGGGTCAATTGGGAGCTCAACCACGGGGGTGTTTGGCTGATATACGATCCACACCTCTTTGTCCTGTGTCACATGGATCCTGTGCAAGTCAGAGTTCCTCCACCATCTCATCACTTCCGGGGTGTACCGGGTGAGCACGTTGTTCTTGCCAATGTGGAAGAGATCGGTCAGGGATTCGTCTGCACGCACCTTTACCACGTTGCCTACACTCTCCGGATCGCCCGGGGCTGCTACCCAGTCCCCTTCTGCCAACCGCGGTCCTTTGCGCAGGATATGGACCCAGTCCAGGGGGATGACAAAAATCAAGGTTTCAATGTGTTCTTCCACTTTGTGACAATACTTGAGTGTGGCCCTGAGTTGCTGTGCAGTCTTCCAGTCTCTCACTTGTGTATAACTCCTAATATTTAATTTGTTTCATTTTTTATATAGTAGTGTCAGTACACCTTGACTTACTATTTTCCCCATATCCCCCGTAGTCATGACTATACGGATAAAGTGCATCATGATGAGGTTCAGTGAGATGAAATCCTATGCAATTTCTCAAAATTTCTCAGTAAGTTCATCTATTCCTAGGGTTTTTTCCTCTTCCATGAACATGAGTGCAGTCCATACTTCCTCCTTGGTGATAAACATTTCCAACATTTTCTTTTGTTCTTCTGTTAAGGGAAATTGAAATTCATATATTTCCTTACATGATAATCTTTTGGGATGTGAGAGTTTGAAGAAGTGAATAGGGTTTTGAAGAAGTCTCCTATTATTTTGGTACAGATGACCGTTGAGGTCATAAGCGTCCCTTCTCTTCTATTTGGAGCAGCTAGTGCTTCAATAATTGTCATTCCAGTGCGTGCTCTAGCTATCGCAAAAAACCTCATGTCCATGACTCCTTCAATATGGTGACACTTCAATTTTCTCCTGATTCTAACCCCTTGCCATCAATATTTCGTAAGGTCAAGTAATTTTTGTTATAACTTTTGTAGTTTTCATGCCAGATTATCTAAAATTTCTTTTTCCTCATAATCGATATCTTGTTGATGAAATTGTTGAATTCCTTTGTGTACTAGCTTCATAAAAATTGCAGGGAGCATTACAATGTGCAAAAATCTTTCCATGTAGCCCCTTCCTCGGTCTGGACCATGTCATGTGTGTAACTATATTTCCTTTTAGAAAGAAACCAGACCAAGGTTTTACAAACTCAATACATCATATCTTGAGATTGCGGAATTCAAAGGTTGTTTGAGAAATGTGCGAGTCTTATAGAGAAAACAGAAGGATCGCATACAAAATCACATCAAATGGTTCAACAACGACCTAACATTCATGGATCATAAATGCAATGAATATTCCAAATTATTAGCAACACAAAGACTATCGATTATGCTCACTTGTGACAATTTAAATCTTTGTGCAAACACCTTAAAGAAACCATCTTCCCAGTTATCCGGTTCACCCAACTTTTTTTTTTTTTTTTTTTTTTTTTTAAGAGAATAACCCAAGTGGATGCTAGGGGTGGTGGTAAGAGCAAGTACCACTAGCACTCTTGGGGAGGTTCCAACTATTGGTGGGGAGGAACACCTGCTGGAAACCGGGTCCAGTGTCCCTGAACACTTTAGTTGTTTGTTTGACCAGACTTGTAATTGTGATGGCTGCCAGTTGCAGGGCTCACGCCAACTTTCTTTTTTTCCTTGCCCTTCTTCGCCTTCTTGCAAACTTTTCACCTCCCTCCTCCAGTAATTTTACGGATGAGTGGTTTCATACACATTGATCATATGAAGCAAATGAAGTTGTGAGGACGGTGCCACCTTGTGTACGCTTGACCGATTGACCCATTTTTGCAAAATTTTCTCTATATCTTTACCCTTCTGATCTCTTCCTCGCGATAACCTTGACCCTCTAACATCTCCATTGTCTAGGTTGACACCCTGCCGCCTTCTGCACTATAAACCCACATGTTTTGTGTTTCTCTCTCTCTTTGATCTCAACTGAAATGTTGCGCGAAATGCACATCTATATCATGGCACTGGATAGACTCATTATGTTAGAGGAATTGGGCGGGGTGGCAGTGTGGGATGGGCTGCTTGCAACATAATGGGTAGATTGAGCCAGAGGAACTGAGTTGTGATGAAGAAAGAGGTGTATGTATGTACGACCGATGATGGTAAGTGAGAAGATCTCCGCGCACAACGATCACGGATGTGATTACGGAGGGTGCACATTTGCACTTTATTGTGAAAGTGAAAGTGTCTCTCATTCTCCATTGCTGCTTTGTCCATATTAGTCGAAGTTAGTGTGTGCGTGGATGAAGATCATGGTGTTGGAAGTGTATGGTCTTGGTCGCGAGTGTTGAAATGTTCGATGCGTTTGCACGAATGCATGGTTCTATGAGTTTGTGCGTGAATTTGAAAAGCTTATCAACCTTCTCGTTTTCATTTGGCTTGCTATTCCTTTTTTGGGTTTCTGCTGCAACTTTTGATTCCATCTTTGGTTTGCGGGCGTACTCGCGCAGCTCCCCGACGAACACGTGTCTTGCAACTAAGGAAAACCTATCCTCTTGTGAAAGTGAAAGTGTGCCCCTCATTCTCCATTGCTGCTTTGTCCATGTTAGTCGGAGTTGGGTGTGCATGAATGAATATCATGGTGTTGGAAGTGTATGGTCTTGGTCACGAGTGTTGAAATGTTCGATGCGTTTGCACGAACGCATGGTTCCATGAGTTTGTGCGTGGATTTGAAAAAAGCTTCTCATTTTCATTTCACATGGTGTTCCTTTTCTGGCTTCATGCTGCAACTTTGATTCCGTTTTTTGTTAAATTGTCTCTCCCATTCTCTATTGCTGCTTTGGCCATGTTAGTCGGAGTCGGCGTGTGCGTGAACGAAGATCATGGTGTCGGAAGTGTATGGTTTTGGTCTTGAATGTTGAAATGTTTGACGCCTTTGCACAAATACATGGTTACAAGAGTTTGTGCATGGTTGAAAACGATCTCGTTTTCATTCTGCATGCTGTTCCTTTTCTGTCTTTCTGCTGCAAGCCTGCAACTTTGATTCCGTATTTGGTTGCAGGCGCACTCACACAACTCCCCGATGAACACATGTCCTGCAACTAACTCTGTTGCGAGCATCCCATCCCACACTGTCGCTCCGTCCAATTCCTTCGGTACGAGGAACCGGTTCAGCGCCACGATATAGACGTGCACTTTGTAAATGCATACACTCTCTCTCCACACCGCTCAGACCCTTTACCTCGACGTACCAATGTTATTGCGAGCAGCCCACCCCACCCTGTCACTCCGCCCAATTCCTCCGACATGAGGAGCCTATATAGTGCCACGATATAGACGCGCACTCCATGCAGCATTTAAGCACACACACACACACACACACA
>BFEA01000387.1:86552-106126 GCA_003427395.1 Chara braunii | reverse complement strand
ATATATATATATATATATATATATATATATATATATATATATATATATATATATATATATATATATATATATATATATATATATATATTTTATAGATAAGACCAACCAAATGGATAGTATCTGGATTGCCCCGATGATTTCACTATCATGCTTATGCATTGAGCAGTAATCTAACGCATGTCAATGCAGGCTATATATAAGTTGGTCGAAATAAGGAAGGCACACGAATAAGGTTTTTTGAAGAACAAGGTTACTTCATCCTTTAAGAAAAGGAAAAGGGTAATTATTGCCTAGGAGGACAAAGCGACAAAAAAAAATTGATACGCGTCTCCGGCTAAGTAACATAGCGCAGGCGTGGTCGAACCGAGAGTTCAAACTCCGGTCAGGAACCAGATCACTCGTTGATCTGCATGGTAACAATGAAATTTACTTGCAGAAGTCATTCCTGACAAGGTTGGCAGGTGTCGACAGACCCAATCGTAGGTTCAAGGTTAGGTTGTCCTTCCCAATCTTTCGTCAATATCGAGCCTCCGCCTCGGAAACGGCGAGTAATAGTATCTTCAGTCACATAGGCTGGGAATAATAACTTTGGCAGATCATCTCATCAAGTCAAAATCCTATCTTGTGAGATTTGATAAAAGTGTATCGATTTATTTTGTGATCAGAGAATTGTAAAGGGACTAGGATTATTTTGTGGGTTTCACGTTTGGTTGAGACCATCCTAGTCACCCGACGTTCGTTCGTACCTAGGAGATCAGCGCTCTAGAGGACGGACAACGTTCGGGTCCACTCGGCGTTAACCAAGCGTACCTGTACTCCAGCGAACGAGCAAATGCCCTCGGTTGACCTACCTCTGCAATTGCACGTAAGAGTTTTCGCACGTGGGTCAGTAGCTCGGTAGGGATACGCCCCTTAGGGTGGTGACAGCCCCTTAGGGAAGGTAAGTTGTACCCCGCGAGAAACTATCTTGTCGTAGGGGACCCCGTGATGTACAGCTGGCGCACCCAGCTAGGGCGGCGGAAGGATGGCGCGACCACGACCGTTTTGACCGTTCGCGGAATTATTTTGCGTCATTCCCTAAGTTGCCTCCTGTTTTTATATACATATATATAATTATATTTGTTTTGTTTTTGTGTTAACTCTTGCGTGACATAGCCGGGAGGGTTCCCGTGCTTTGCAAAAAGGCGGGGGCCGATGCGCTCGACAACGACACACCCATTCGCAGAATTATGTCTTCCAATTCGCATCATTGTGACGTTTGGGCTAAAAAAAACAAAAAACAAAAACTTATCATGCAAAAGTGCTTGCACTTCATACTGTTGTTGTGACATGCTGTCATTGTCGTGTGTGTGTGTGTGTGTGTGCTGTCTCTTATACACATCTAGATGTGTATAAGAGACAGGTGTCTGCGTCCGATCCTCAGTCCGAGTCCGTCGTGTCGAGTGAGGGAGTGTGTGTGTGTGCTCTCACTCTCTCCCTCTCTCTCCTCTCCCTCGGCTCACCCTCAGCCTCACGCTCATTACATGAACAATGTGTCCGGGCGAGGAGGACAGGTATTCCAGACCACTTCCTCGAGGGTAGGGTGTCACGTAACTAAGAGTAGTCGCTTTCTCATGCTTTCAAGTAAAGGGGAGGCTGAATTTAGTACCCTTTTGGGTGGCCGTCTTAGGAGCCACCAACGTATGTGGAACTGGCGCCAGAAGAAGCCCAGTTCATGTTTTAATTAGTGTTAAAAGAGGTGCAAGTAGGCACTACTCTCGCGGTAGAACCGTGACACAAGAATCACGGTCCGGGACGAGAATGAAAACTGAGTATAGAAATTGGTATATTTAAACTTGACTGGACAAAGTTACTATTTTGTCTGCCAGATGTCCGCAGGAGCAGTAATCCTTCGATTGTTCAGCACGCGGGAGGCGGCGACGAATTGGATAACAGTGCCGACACGATCACGTGTTGGTATGATACGGAAAGGAAAATTGGTTCACAATCCACATGAAATTGTTTTGGAAAGGGATGAGCCGCAATTTTGGGATGGAAGCGTGAGGAACCCACCGCGGAGTTATATTTTCTTGATTGAGCAAGAACAATATATCGTACGGTATGAATTTGCGCCTCCTAAATTCCTAATCCATCTCGAGATTACGGAGACATGAATCTCGTCGTCATCTATGAAGTAAATTTTGTTAGAGAAGACATTCCTGAGATTAGAGGAATGTTTCTCTATATTATATTATGGTTGAACGATCAGCAAGGACCTTTCAGCCTCCTTCATCATGTGAGACGGGTGCGAGCGAATAGGTTTAATATTTTTCACTCTGAACGTTTTGACGTCACCGCGGTCAATGATGAGGCATGTGAGATTTGGGAACGTCTTTTCTAACTGGCAGCTCTTTCGGATGTGCAGATGACTAGCGGACGGCAGGATCTTACTCGGGCCAGGTATATGCTGATTCACAACCCTATGGACGAGGAGCTGATTTGGCGTATGGAAAAACTTTTATTTGCACAAGACGGTGTATCCACTCGATGTGTTGGTTTTGTTTGGTTGCTTGGAGATAGACGAGGATTTTTTCCTGACTCTCGTGAGGATGTCCGTGCCAATGTGGCCCGACTCCTGGAAGAATGTCATGGATATACTTTGTATTTCCATCGCGCGAGTAACCTCCGATGCCTTTCTCGGGTTATTGTGAGCGTTAAAATTACCCTGTCCGGGGAGCGCTACGGCGTCATTCGGATTAAGGACACCACGAGTAGGTACCTCTTTAGGATGCGACAGCCGTTTCGCACCATAGTTTGAAGGCTCACCTCACAGATAGCTTCCCTCTATGGTACGTGGAAGGTTCAAGTCATGTGAGGTGGACGCACTACCACCTTGACTTTTGATGACGAGGAGCTTGCACGACTCGACCAGATTGAGGTTGAGGCCCTCGAGGGTCGACAACTCTATCACGGCTAGACGCGTCTTTACGAGTCTGGCGCCGTGTTGAGTTGTCCTTATAAAGTTGTCCTTATAATAGAGTCACGTTTATATGACTTTATGAGGAATATATATATATATATATATATATATATATATATATATATATATATATATATATATATATATATATATATATATATATATATATATATATANGAGAGAGAGAGAGAGAGAGAGAGAGAGAGAGAGAGAGAGAGATTGTGTTGGTCCCACCCAGAGAAATGCATAATCCAACTGCATCTGGGCGCAGGGCAGCAGGCAAGGAAGGTCGTTTGTGTTTTGTCCCACCACGGGCTACCCAACCAAGGGCTTGGGCTGAGTGGATCTCATACATAAGGACGGGGGAACAAAAGATGTCTGGTACCTATAGGCCCATCTGCAGAAATGTTCCAGTTTAGGGAACGAACTCAGTAAGTTGTGAACAACTACATGAGGGAAACAAAACATCGACAGGTATTGTTAGGGCCATTTGCGAAAGACTTTGCGAAGCGCCCAGAAATGTAGAGGCATATAGACAAGTTGCGTAGGACCTGGTAGGGGTATATGTAAAAGATGATGGGTCTAATTAGCGAGTGGTTATTTCACGAAGTTCACAACCTATAGGATTGTGTTTATACCCTTGGGGCGTGTCGTTCGTTATACCGATAATTCCCTTTAGCCCAAATTGGTTGTTGGATGAGTGTTAAAATTGCAGGTAGGGCCTTCTAGGAGGGCGGGAAGTCTTTGCAGGCGCAAGACCGATATTGGCCGCAATCCTAGAAAAACAAAAGTTGTGTGCGCCCCCTCTGGGCCTGAAACTTAAAAGTTACTCCACTTTTCTCGAATAGAAGGGCACTTCAAATCAATGGGTAGAGCACTGGATGAAAATGCGCATAGTGGCTTGAGGTTGTGCATTCAAAACCCTGCAGCCTCGTGCACGTACACCGGCGGGCATTGACTAGCGCACAGTTGTACACGCTAATCCCATGGGCTGGTGCACGATAAGGATTACATACACTGCCTGCACCGCCCAAGGGATTTAGTCCAGGATTGTTGTATGTCAGGGTTGTACTATAAGTGAGTTGCTTGAAGACGTTGGTCATAGGTTGTTTTCATGATTTCCCCAGTTTGGCATATCGCACATTGGTACTGTTTGAGACCGTATCAAAGATGGTTGAGCATAATTGTTACATGATGATGAGCATAGGTTCAAGTCTAGTTTAGGACTCTATGGGGGGGTTCTCGCACAAATAGGTCTATTATAAACGACACTGCAAAACACTTACACAACTACAGTTTACGGGCACATCACATGGCCTACAAACACACACATAGCTTACAGGCACACACACACACAACCTACGGGCACACATACATGGCCTACGACCACATACACAGCCTACGGCCATATACGCAACCTACGGCCAGACATACATAAGTACAATGTCAGGTCGGGGCACCCGATCTCTGCTAGGGGTGTCATATACTTGATCTGGGCTTAGGGTGGACTATCAGATATGGTAAGTGATATGCTTGTAGGATTAGGATAGTCAATCGAAACACTGCTTGTGCCTGGCGTCCGACATACCCAGGGGAAAAGACCCATTCGATTTTGGGTTTTGGGGGTCAAAACCCAATACTCAAAACCCAAAACCCAAAATCTTCAACCGAGGTTGGGTAGGGTGTGAACTGCAATAGTATTGTTGTCATCGCTGGGTGACCTCCTGGGAAGCTTCCCTTTCCGTGTTTGTTTACCTAGCTTGGTGCCTAAAACCGTTGTCTGGTCCAAATCACCCTCTCAGATGGTAAGGTCTGAGTGATTAACACTAAGGTAGGATAGTGGGAATGAGGGGTGCGCCAGATACGTGACAATAGGATGGGTAGGGTGGCGATCTCACAAAAAATGATAAGGATAACCAATGATTGACTAAACTACCGTAGTCTGGAATCTGACCTTTATAACAACATGGGCTTTATACAAAAAAGAAGAACAACAAAACTCTGTGTCGGCGCCATGTATACAAACTTCGCCCACTTCCCACTATCCCCATGCCATCTTCACCTCTCTCTTCTTCGCACCTTCTTTCCTCCATTTGTAACTGTTTTCCATCCCCTCTCCCTCCGCTTTTCTATCCCACTCCTTTTTCATCTGAATCTTGGTCTCGCTCTTCACGCTCTGCTTCTTCTTGCCTTCACCCCTGTACATGAACTCCTTACCGATCCCCCCCCATCAGGGTATTCGAGCTTTCAGGCGACATCATGTATGGAGGATACTCCCTTTATGCGGTGATCTGATTGGCTGCGAAAGAACTCATGGGGATCGATATGGCTTTTCTCGGACAATTAACCCGAACTCTCTCTTCACACCCTCCTACCTCCGCCCTGTTCGCTCCCACATCCTATCTCCCTCTTCACAAATATAAAATCCGCAAGCGCATCTGAAAATTTTTCTCTGAACCCATCTACCAACTTTCGGGAAGTCGTGGCTCGATGATGTGTACGTACACCAAGTCAAAAAGTCCAAACGAGTTGATTGTAGTTTTGCAAGGTTGTGCACCGGTGGCCACAACGGACTGTGGGATCTGGGCAAGTCGATCTGAAAGCTAAGTTGGCGGGGTGACGATCGTTGTGGTGTGGAGGTTCATATGTGGTGGTCGGGATCGCCAATACTGGGCAAGGAAGGTGAATGTGTACAAGTGGTTGCATGGCCTTGGGCCATAGTCAGAGAGCAGAAGGCTTCCACGCTTCGATCTTCGGTTCCTCTTCTTATATTGGAAGTTAAGTTAACAACAAATTACCGGTTTTTTTGTTCTCGGATCTATTTGTGTGATCCTAACTCATTTTTTCTCTTTAGTCCTCTTCTTCAATCAAGCGACAACTATGCCCCTGTCTCTTATACACATCTAGATGTGTATAAGAGACAGGTGCTCTCACTCTCTCCCTCTCTCTCCTCTCCCTCGGCTCACCCTCAGCCTCACGCTCATTACATGAACAATGTGTCCGGGCGAGGAGGACAGGTATTCCAGACCACTTCCTCGAGGGTAGGGTGTCACGTAACTAAGAGTAGTCGCTTTCTCATGCTTTCAAGTAAAGGGGAGGCTGAATTTAGTACCCTTTTGGGTGGCCGTCTTAGGAGCCACCAACGTATGTGGAACTGGCGCCAGAAGAAGCCCAGTTCATGTTTTAATTAGTGTTAAAAGAGGTGCAAGTAGGCACTACTCTCGCGGTAGAACCGTGACACAAGAATCACGGTCCGGGACGAGAATGAAAACTGAGTATAGAAATTGGTATATTTAAACTTGACTGGACAAAGTTACTATTTTGTCTGCCAGATGTCCGCAGGAGCAGTAATCCTTCGATTGTTCAGCACGCGGGAGGCGGCGACGAATTGGATAACAGTGCCGACACGATCACGTGTTGGTATGATACGGAAAGGAAAATTGGTTCACAATCCACATGAAATTGTTTTGGAAAGGGATGAGCCGCAATTTTGGGATGGAAGCGTGAGGAACCCACCGCGGAGTTATATTTTCTTGATTGAGCAAGAACAATATATCGTACGGTATGAATTTGCGCCTCCTAAATTCCTAATCCATCTCGAGATTACGGAGACATGAATCTCGTCGTCATCTATGAAGTAAATTTTGTTAGAGAAGACATTCCTGAGATTAGAGGAATGTTTCTCTATATTATATTATGGTTGAACGATCAGCAAGGACCTTTCAGCCTCCTTCATCATGTGAGACGGGTGCGAGCGAATAGGTTTAATATTTTTCACTCTGAACGTTTTGACGTCACCGCGGTCAATGATGAGGCATGTGAGATTTGGGAACGTCTTTTCTAACTGGCAGCTCTTTCGGATGTGCAGATGACTAGCGGACGGCAGGATCTTACTCGGGCCAGGTATATGCTGATTCACAACCCTATGGACGAGGAGCTGATTTGGCGTATGGAAAAACTTTTATTTGCACAAGACGGTGTATCCACTCGATGTGTTGGTTTTGTTTGGTTGCTTGGAGATAGACGAGGATTTTTTCCTGACTCTCGTGAGGATGTCCGTGCCAATGTGGCCCGACTCCTGGAAGAATGTCATGGATATACTTTGTATTTCCATCGCGCGAGTAACCTCCGATGCCTTTCTCGGGTTATTGTGAGCGTTAAAATTACCCTGTCCGGGGAGCGCTACGGCGTCATTCGGATTAAGGACACCACGAGTAGGTACCTCTTTAGGATGCGACAGCCGTTTCGCACCATAGTTTGAAGGCTCACCTCACAGATAGCTTCCCTCTATGGTACGTGGAAGGTTCAAGTCATGTGAGGTGGACGCACTACCACCTTGACTTTTGATGACGAGGAGCTTGCACGACTCGACCAGATTGAGGTTGAGGCCCTCGAGGGTCGACAACTCTATCACGGCTAGACGCGTCTTTACGAGTCTGGCGCCGTGTTGAGTTGTCCTTATAAAGTTGTCCTTATAATAGAGTCACGTTTATATGACTTTATGAGGAATATATATATATATATATATATATATATATATATATATATATATATATATATATATATATATATATATATATATATATATATATATATATANTCTCTCTCTCTCTCTCTCTCTCTCTCTCTCTCTCTCTCTCTCTCTCTCTCTCTCTCTCTTTCTCTTTTAATATTTTCTTCACCAATGATTGGATGTTCTGACGACTCCATCGTCCCTACCAGCTCCTAAGGTCATGTCTCGCTTATCTCATTGCATTCATTCGGATCTCTCAAGAACGAGTATCGCTGAATTCAAAGAGACCAGCAAGCTCAAGTGATCTCATCCCGTGCCTCTCTTTGCTCCTTAGTATCCGATGGTTTATGCATGAGCGATCTCTTGCATGCATGCATTGATTGAGTGGCATGCTATTTCTTTCTCCCACGGCTATAGTCATTTCTCACTAAATCGAAACCACACGGCGGATTTCAGTTTCGTTTGTATCCCCACACTCAATTTTCCAAAATTCCTTGACACATCCCATTTTGTTGTTCTTTCAGGGTGTCTGCCGTATATTTTTATCACTCCAACCAGAAGATATCAACTTGAAGGGGCGTGAGGTTGGTATCGAAGCCGACATGTATCGTTTCTGGTAATAAGTGAGACGAGTTGGCGAGAGGACGAATACGAGCTCGAACGGATCGAAAAAAGTCCTCTCGTCACTCGAAGCAAGTCAGTGGAGGCAAGAGAAGAGGCAGCCATGGCTAACACTAATGCGCCTGCCCCTCGAGTAATGGTAAGCATCACAACCACCTTTCCATTCTATCCTAATCACACGCATCCCAGGGCATGGAGAGAAGGTTAACAACAGTCGCATTTTTCATCACCACTTCAGGACACCCTTCACCACTTCAGAATGCAGCCTGCCTAAACAGGTGGTTTTCAGGGTCTTCAGACCTTTCACCACTTCAGGACCTTTCAGGTCTGAAAATCTTGAATGGTCCTGAGGTGGTGAAAGCTCCGAAGACCTTGAAAACCATATGTTTAGGCAGGCTGCATCCTCAAGTGATAAAGGGTGGTTTTCATGGTCTTCGGACCTTTCACCACTTCAGGATCATTCGGGATTTTCAGACTGCCAAAAACTCTCACTTGACCACTTCATGACACCCTTCACCACTTCATGATGCAGCCTGCCTAAACAAGTGGTTTTCAGGGTCTTCGGACCTTTCACCACTTCAGGACCATTCAGGATTTTCAAACTGCCAAAAATTTTCACTTCATAATTTTCATTCCTGAATTTTCAGCTATCCGATAACCGCTTGTGAGGGCATGGCTCGAAGTCGTGGAGGTCCATCTATGAATAGGCCGATCTTCCTCGATTCATCAACTTGCTTGTAAGAAACACCACTCACGATTAGTTTAAATGTCGTAGATGGGAAGATTGGGCTACGTTAAAAAAAACCTTCTTAACAAGATTCTAAGATGTGGGCAAAGACGCTGCCTGGTTTATGTTGAAAACACGCCCTCAAGAACCAGGAGAGTTGTTGCCCGACTTTGTGGATAGATTTCAAACAGCCTTAGAGAAGTCTAGACGAGAAGAAAACGTCACTCGAGACTGATCCGTATATCATCTTCGCAATACTGTCTTAAAAACAAAACTGAAAATGAAAGTTTCTCCCAAAACGACTCAGTTATCGGCGGTCATTACCAAGGCACTTTAGTTGAATTTGAAAGATACCCGCAAATACATAGATTTAGGGTGAGGAAGATATAGCTGATACGATAGAAGATATGACTGCAAAGCAGCGATCTTGGCTAATATCAATTGGGCAGTTTTATCACCGCCACGATTCTAAAAACCTAGACGGACCATCGCCAAGTCATGTCCTTCGTATTCCTCCTTCTGTCGTCTTTCCTCCCTCCTCTCCTCCTCCTTCCAAGATCACTTTTGTTACAATAGTCTCACCTCAGTCATCAGCGCAAGTACCCATCATCAACCTTCATTTAACTCATATGATTCATACGGCTACTGTACGACAATCTGAGTGGATGAAGCATTAGATACAGAATCAGACTTCGCAGATGGACCGATTAGAGCAAGTCTTGCAGAAACTGATGAGTGCAAACTCAAAAGCGCCATGCGTTAATCCTTCCCCTTCTTCGTATCTTTTACTGCTTGCTCCTTCTATGCAAACGCAAGTTGCTCTCCCTGCTGCCCCTTTACCTCACCAGGTTGGCGTTTTTCCTAGTAGAGTGGAGTGTTATAACTGCAAGAAGCCCGGACACTTCGCACGAGACTGTCCCCTTCCGAAGCGGAATGAAACCCCTCCTACGGCCACGCCTGTGACCATTAATCACGGACGAGTAGCTACGCTACTCGAGAGGACAGGAGAACTAGGAAATGGTTTCTCTTCTTCACTCCCTCTTATGCCTACAGAGATGGTTGCGTCGACTTTGGGGGCTTCCGCTGAAGTTACAGACATTGTTGATCCGACTGAATGTCTTCAGTTTGCAGGGTTGATTGAAGTTACTCTACCAGGTAAAGACGGGCATGAATGGGTGGAACGCAAATCGGAACCCGATCTTAAGTTCCGGACAGGAGAGATCGATGTCTTGCAAACGTTAAAAAATATAGACATTCGAGTCTCTGTTGCGGTTAGTCATCTCTTAACCATCTCTGAGACTGCAAATGATAACCTCCTTCAGTAATCTCAACAGAACCAGTAGCGATTCACATACCAGTGTGTTCAAAGAATGCTAAAGAAAAAGGAGGAGATGGTGGAACTAGCGTCTTCCACGTCCAAACCCAAAACTGTCATTAACCCTCCGGATAAACAGGAAGTGTCTGAGGTCACCCGTGTGGCAACGATTGCGTATGCGAAAAAATATAGCTTCATCCGTGTTTGACCAGTACTATGGAAAAGTATGGAATGTAATTGCAAGGTGTGGGAAAAATCGTTCAAATGACACCGTTAAAAAAAACGAACGATTAAACTTTATACTCCCCCTATCAGGGAAGGATTTATGTCTCGACTAATGAAGAAACCACGAACATCGTAGGGATGATTGAAAATGTCGCAGTCAAAATTGGTCGAGTGCGTGTGTTAGTAAATGCGTTAATAATTGATGTGCAATCATATTCTGTACTACTGGGACTGCCTTGGGCTATGAATGTTGGCGCACGTTTGCATTTCGATTCCAAACAACTCATTATAGCCTATACTTGAGGAAAACCATAGGGATGGTAGATAAAATAGTATGGGTAGGAATGATCGGGACAAGAGAAGAGATTGAACGAACCAGAGGATAATTTGTCGGAATGAGGGGACGGAGAATCTCTCCTTTACGAGGAAGGTGAATACAATGAGAGGGATTACGCGGAGCTTTTGGGGCATATGTCAATTGAAAAAGAGTAGAACGAGTTGGTTCAATTCTTTGTACAGGAAGTCGAGGAGGGATTCTGAATAGTTCCGCGAACTGCGCATTCCTTCTGTTCGAATACTGAAAGTACTAAGTTTAACTCTACCCCCTCTCCTCCATTATCCTTTCTTACTCTTACATACACTCAAATCTTTGCGGCATCTTTCCTCGGAGAACCAATACCGCAGATTGGAGATATGGCTAACCTTTTGGAACCCCCTCGTACTTCGTAAGAGGGAAAAGTTTCGTCGTGAAGAAGATACCAGCAGATGACGCACTATCTCGATCTCTCTGCTTCCTTGCCTCGACCTTTGCTTACGAAAGACGCAATGGTAGAATTGATTAAGAAAGATCCGGAGGCACCAATTAGTGACGTCCGGGGCCTGATGCAAGAGATGTCGAAACTAATGGATTGAAGATTGCGCCAAATACCATTGATCCTGAGATTGACACAGAAGGGAAGGAAACTGAAATGATCAATCTCGCGGAGTCACAAATGGTTGTCATTGTGTTCTAAGTCGGAACCAGCAGTTCAATGATTTCTAGCATAGAGGGAATGTGTCCGCTTGACCCTGATTGGTATGAAATCCAACTCGATATTTTCGGTACTAATCCAATGCCAATGGTCATAGTCTCTTATCATATTCCTAAAGAAGTACGGAAGTTTTTGAAAGATGTATTGCACGAATACATTGTGGTATTTAGTGTGCATTATCACGACATCGGTATGGCAAATGTAGTTGAGCATGAAATTATCACATGGAATCATCCGCCGATTAGTTGCACTCCATATCGATACTCCCTAGCGCAACGACTTATCGCGTTCCAGAGATTCAAGGAGTTAGAAGCTACCGAATGTCGATACCACGAATGGGCCTTTGTCATTTCCGATGGTGATTGTACTGAAGAAGATAAGAGGAATCCGGATTTATATCGACTATCAAAAATTGTATAATATCACGATTAAAGATGTTTACCCTCTTCCTCGAATTGATGAGTTGTTGAATGCTATTGGTTGTGCGCACGTTTTTAGCAAGTTTGAGGTTTGCCATGACTTTCATCACCTTCTCGTAAAAAAAAAAGACCGCCCGAAAATGACCTTCGTCCTTCTTGAAGGGATCTGGCAATGGATTCAATGCCCGATGGGTATTTGCAATGCACCAACTACATTTTAGCGCGCGATGAATATGGTTTTTTATAACTTCATGTGAAAAATGCAGCTGGTGCAAAATATTATTAATTACTGTGTAATTGTATACATGGATTATATTCTTATATACTCAAGCACATGCGAAGGATACATGGAACACATTGAGTGGATATTGCATGCGTTAAAAGACGCATGTTTCAAGGTGGCTCCCGAAAAATGTCAGCTCTTCCTTACGGATATTTTCTTTCTGGGCCACCTGGTTACTGATAAGGGATTGCAGCCAGAACCTAAAAAGGTGAAAGTTGTGTGGCACGCGCCCGTACCCATGTCGTTTACACAAGTTCGTGCATTTTTGGGACTAGTCTCGTATTACCAAAGGTTTATTAAGGGATTTGTGACAATTGTAGGACCCCTCACGAATCTGCTAAAACAAAAATCAGTCGTTGATCTGGAATCTCCTGTGCGATCAAGCATTTTGAGAACTCAAGGTGACACTGATTTTGACCCCTGTCCTTATGAGGTCGAACCTAGAAAAATATTTTATTCTCATCACCGATTGGCAGCCTGAGGCGATCTCGACGATCTTGGCCTGGATTGGAGCACATGGTAGAATATGCTTCCAAGATTGTAACCGTCTGCAAGAAAAACTATTATGCGCCAGCAGGAGAATGCTTTGCTGCGTTGTGGGGAATCAATCATTTCCTAGTGTACTTATACGACCGAAAGTTCACGTTGGTTACCGATCGCGAACAACTCCTAACCCTGAAGAAGTCGAAGGATTACTCGGTATGATGGGACAATGGGCTACCACGTTGCAAACCTTAAAATTTGACATTCGTCACCAATGACACAAACGACACGAAAACGCCGACGGGCTAACACGTGTGCATCGACCTGATAGAATCCCCGCAAGTGAAGAAGTGACCCCGTGGAACGATCCATAACCAAAGGGCAAGCCCAAGTACGGTGAGGTGGAAAATTTTCAGAAAGTTTGGATCTTCACTTATGAGAGATGGTTGACCCCTCTTCTCTCCCTGATCATTCTGTCCCCTCTCAAATCCCTGACCCTTTTTTTTCTCGGATCTTCCAAATAAATTATATTATTTTTGCACATGTATTTCACGAGTTTACTGAGTGGATTTTTACCCGCACGAGTCTAGATTTATTGATTGGGTAAACTTCGCCACATGCGTCAATCGTGCGCATAACACATGTATTCAATATCGAACAGTTAGTAAAGAGTGAAAGTGTTTTTTATGTCATTCCGATAAGCTTCCTATGAAAGCTCGGTTTGAAGCCGCCATAACTGACGAACTCGAATATGATGAGCAATTCCGACGAGCAGAAGTATGGACGAATAAAATCTCGCTAACAAAGTTAGCCAACAAATCCTTGGATAGCCACACGAAGCATGACAGGCGTCGGGCGATCGAGAGATATTGGGACTATTGATGGATCGACAACCATTTAGAAAAACGTAAAATAAACGGATCGAAAGTATGGTTGATAGTTTCATACCGGTTCCAACGGTATGATTGGACTCGATCTGCTCACGAGGAGCAGGCCACTCATTCTGTAATATGTGTCATAGAGATAAGTATCGATCGAAATCAATGGTTCTTGTCTAATATTTGTGAAGATGTCAGACACATGGTCGGTAACTGTCTAGTCTATGCCACAGATCGGGCGTTGATCCGCAAACCAAACACTATAAAAGTAAAGCATTTTTTTCAGCGTGTGAGCATGAATACGATAGATATTGATGTGCCACCTGACCCTAACCGTTGCGAATATTCGATTTTATTGGTTCTAATTGATCATTTTTCGAAATACATAAAAGTCTTCTCGTGTAAGACACGTAAGGCCTCTGAAATAGCTACCTAGTTCGACCGATACCTTAATACCCATCTAGATACAAAAGTTATCTTAATCGACAATGGGTCTGAGTTTACGGTGGAAGTGGAGGAACTGTTGACACGTAGAGTCGTCGCTCTCCAACACACTGCTTCGCATGTCCCCCAGTCCAATGGACTTGCAGAAAATGCAAATCGCATGATTAAGACCGCCATATGACAAAATCTAGCGGCTAATGACACACATCCCGGTCCCAAAATAGTGTACCAAATCGTCGAAATTCATTGGGCCACCCCTCATGAATCAACCGGATTTACACCCTTTCAACTATGGATCGACAGTATCATGCGCCATCAACTGGGATGTATTGGAAATTGTCGAGCCCCAAGGGAAAGACACGAGGGCATCCCTTAAGCCTAAGGTCAAAAGGTACGTAAAATTGATGGAAAAGACAGTCCCTAGATTGACCCGTAAAACACAAAGGATGACAGAATTGGCCCACGATAGGCATATCCACAGTTACGAGGCCCGGAATGGGAATGCGGGCCTTCAAAATCTGTATAAATTAGGGGACGTGGTACAACTATATGCACGCGGCCGAAATCTCGCTCTCAAGTTTTCTAGCTGCTTTTGCGTAGTGGAGTTCATCCCTAACGGGGTTAATACTGTGCGCATCGCTCTTGGGACGGGCGCAAGCCATATCTCCCTTCCCATTGTCCGCCATATCTCCTACCTTCGCCGTTTTCCCTCCTCCGACTATCCTGCTCTTTTTTCCTCATCTCCCTCTAGCAGTGACGAAGATCCTGGTTTTCCTCCTTCTGATACCGCCTACTCACGACCATCGTCATGAGTTTCACACTTGAGCCGACCATCTCTGCTCGACTTCTTCAACCTCGACCGTCTTTGCAGATTCCCCAAGTATCTCACCCACGGCTCAACCCCAATCAATTGTGGTTTGCGCAGTTGTTCAACAAACAGGCAAGCTAGGTATACAGCGGTGGAAGTGACAACCGTGACGGCTTATGGTTTTGCGGTAATCCTAGTGGAAGTGTCGGCATTCTTGCGTTTTTCTCGACCAAGACAAAGCAACATGTATCGTGTTTAGAGGTGATCTTTGCAGTATCGACATTGCTCGGCGGAGTGACGTGGTAGGAAGTTTGTACGAGTGGGGGTGTGAACTGGTGACGGATTGGCGGCAGAGATTGGCCAGGTCAGGTGAACAAGTGGTGGGCATAGAGTGCATCGACACCTTTTCTCTGTGATCCAGTACCTTGGATCATCCGGACCCACTTCTCCCTGCTCTTCGTCCTTTCCATCCTCCTCGTCGATGAATCGCTTCTCCAGTTTCTTTTTCCCCTCTAACCTTCCCACTCTCAAGCCATCCTGGTCGATCCTCTATCTCTCTTGAAATCCATCTGATAGCGATACCTTGTTTTCGTCCTCAGTACACTTGCGATTGGACTGGATTTGTGGCAATCAACCTCCACATATTGTATGTGAAGGCGCATTGGGCGCTTTATTATGAAAATTGGGAAGTGGTCTATCCGGACGATGTTACTCTCTTTCTGGTGCAAGTGTGGCCGTCAGATACAACAGGACTTATTGCAGGGCTCCTTTTTTATGAGGTGGCACAACGTGCAAGAGCGACCATTGTCAACGAGATCCTCGCCTTCCTGGCATTAATTGTCAATAATATGCCGCTGAGAATCGCCTCCTTCAATCCAAGCGATCTGAATCAGACGGAGCCAATAACTTTGGAACGAACACTAACACCAACGGTTATCTGGACCAGCTGCACGGAGGACGTTGCACATGTATTGGCCCAACACGAGCCATCCGAGTGAAACTTCCTCGATTTGGACGAGCTTTCCCCCAACAACTCCGATCTGGAGGAGTTTTAGACAACTTATCGCGACAACGGGGAGGTGCGTTTGACGACGATCCCGAAGCGAAGCGCTCCCGGGTCAGCAAAAGCAAGAATAGAAGGAAGCAAAAGTTGAATCCATGATAGAAGAAAAAGAAGAAAAGGACGAGGAAGGTGAGGAAGAAGAAGATGAGCCACCGACGCAGCAGCCCGATGAGCTATCCCAACTCCAACGTCACGAGGCACCATCAACAAGCTCGAGATTAGTCATACCAACGGATTCCACGCGGAATCAAGAGTTGCCTCAAGAAGTAGCTAGTCGTCACAATGGAACAAAATCCTCCCGTTGTCGCTGCCGATCTCGCTCACCATCTCCCTCCTCTGCCGCCCCCTCCGCGCTTCGGCCCCGTTCTCCTCCCCACACGCGCGCTTCGTCCACGTCCCGTCTTTCACCGCCCTTTTGATTACCTTTGCTTCTCCCCGCTCTCCCACATCGAATTCCCTCTCGACTATCGTATCTTTGCCAACCATCTCTTCTATCACCACTGTTCTGTCCACTTGCTGTGTGAAGTCCACCTCCATACCGCTTCGTTCTTTCCCCTCAATATCCTCCTCTTTAGTATCGCATAGAGGCAGTATAACCATACGTAGTTGTATTGCATCATCTTCCGGATCTTCCCTGTCGTGGAAGATTAAGAGTCCCTGAGCGATAATACTATGTACAAGATCCCCACCCTCTACGTTGAATACATCACTTCCCTCCCCCTACCCGATCATCGATTCCCCTGTGCTCACCAGATCGTCCATTTTATTGATCTCGGTGACAAACCTTGTGATTACTTTTCGCTGCTCCCGTCCGCCCTGACCCCCCCCCTCTCCGCTCCTAGTTAATGACAATCGAGCGGAGTATCAGTGAGTCGGCGGTGGCAAGCAAAGCAGATCTAGACCTTGACGATGCACTCTGTAAGACAACCAAACTTTTAAGGTCCCGATCTCCTTTTTGTGGTGGTGGATAATTATCAGCAAGACACAATGGCAAGAGCCTCACGTGGATGTTGCAAGTTTGCGTCAACATATGCTTTTTTCGAACCAGTGGCATCGTTTCAATGTGGTGGCAGATACTTTTCTTTGTTTGTCGATATATTGGGTTCCTCTTCTTTCCCTCCTCCTTTTCATGTAAATTAGTCTCTCCTGATCTTCGTGCATACCATTAGAAAATAACATAATTTTGGAACCCCATGAATGTCACATATGTGACGTACCAGCTTTTATACCCGAACGAACATTTGAAGCTCTGAGTTTTGTTATTCGTGTTTTTTTCAGGCTTTAGGGTTATCCTTCCTTTCTTATTGGTATTATGCGTGGAATCAGTGGTCGATGAGGCCCTTCCACTTTTTCGACTTGTTGTTTTTTTTTGGGGACTTTTCGTAATTTCTCTTTGGCGATCCATAAATTTACGTAGGACTTACGTGCGCCTTAGTGAGCATGCTATGAATTTTGTTCAGCAGTTGGGGATTCCGGAATTTGTGGTCGCACTTTCCGTTGACGTGTCCTTTTTTGTAAATGTGTGTTCCTAAATTCGCCCTTAAAGTCTCTGTGAAATTTCATTAGGATCTGAGTAGGCGTAGGATTTTTCTCACGTTCAATCTTGCGCGCAGGTACCATTTTTTAGTTTCTCAATCTTGAATTAGTTTTAGAGCTATAATGAACGGAACATAACTATTTTGGTACCTTTTTGTTTCCTTGTCGACGATATGTATGCAAACTTCCCTCGCTTCCCACCATCCCCATGCCATCTTCACCTCTCTCTTTTTGGTGACTTTTTTCTTCCATCTGTAACTGGTTTTTATCCCCTCTCCCTTCGCGCTTCTCGCCCGCTCCTTTTTCGTTTGAATTTTGGTCCCGCTCCGCACTACTTTTCGCGTTGTCCTTCTTCCCACCTTCACCCCCGTCCTGGAACTCCCTACCAACCCCCCCCCCCCCAAGGGTATTCAAGCCTTCAGGCGATATTGTGTATGGAGGATACTCCCTTCACACGGTGATCTGATTAGTTGCGAAAGAACTCACCCCGAATGATTAACCCGAATTTTCTATTCACCCCCTCCTGCCTCCGCCTCGTTCGGTCGCACATCCTATCTCCCTCTTCGGAACTATAAAATCCGTAAGCGTTTTCGAAAAACCCTTGCTCAACCTATTTGCTAGCTTCCAGGAAGTTGTGGCTAGATGATGTGTATGTACGGGGAGTCGAAAACTTATGATGAGTTGACTATAGGTTTGCAAGGTTGTGCAGCCGGTGGCCGCGACGGACTGCAGGATCTGGGCAAGTCGGTGTAGAGGTTGAGTTGGCGGGATGACGATCGATGTGGTGCGGAGGTTGGTATGTGTCAGTTGGGATCGCCAACACCTAAACAAGGAAGGTGTGTATGTACGAGTGGTTGAATGGTCTGGGGCCATAGTTAGAGAGCAAAAGGTTTGGGCGCCTCGATCTTCGATTCCTCTTCTTATATTGGAAGCTAAGTCCACGGTGGATTGCCAGTTTCTTGGTTCTCATATCTAGTTGTGTGTTCATAACTTCTTTCTCCTTAGTCCTCTTCCTCGATCAAGCTACGACTCCATCCACATCCGAGTCCTTCGACCTTACCTCTCTCTTTCTCTCTCTCTCTCTCTCTCTCTCTCTCTCTCTCTCTCTCTCTCTCTCTATCTATCTATCTATCTATCTATCTATCTATCTATCTATCTATCTTTTTGAATATTTTCTTCATTAATGATTGAATGTTCTGATTTCTCCCTCGTCCCTACCATCTCCTAAGGTCCTATCTCGTTCGTCTCGTTGAATGCAATGGGATCTCGCAAGAACGAGTATCGCTAAATTCGAAGAGACCAACAAGCTCAGGTGATCTCATCCTGTCTCTCTCTTTGCTCCTTAGTATCCGATGGTTTATGCATGAGCGATCTCTTATATGCATGTATTGATTGAGTGGTTGCTCCGATGACGGAAACAAATTAAGAGTCTGATCTGATCATTTCGATGTATGTTTAATTACTCACGCGAATGAATGAGGGTCATTCTCTTGACTAATTGGATTGCATGAACTTGTGCCATGGATCGGTTTGCACGGTGAATGGAAGATAATGCATAGGGTGGTGTCTGTCTATTCCTTTGATCGAATAACGGATTGATTAGACACACACAATTAGCCTTGCTTATGCCATGTGGACCAATTGCATAAATCTGACTGGAGTCGACTTCTCGTATCCCCACCACGTCTGTTCCCATATAACGAGGAAATGACATGTGTATGTAAGTGGGACGTACGAGAAGTCATTACCAAGATTGGCGGGCGCCACTATTTTCCCCCCGAAACAAGGTGCTTATTTGTAGGCACTGGTTTTGTCATTATTGATACTCACTTTCCCCCGTATTCATTGTTATTGTATTTTTATCGAATTGATTGTCATTCCGTGGACGGCGGTGAGACCTCATTGGCCCAACATTCTGTGTAGTGATTGCAGCCTCATTGAGCATTATCGGGAAAAGGGGTTCCACTACCGGACATGTGGCGAGAACAAACACAAGGAAAGAGCGAGCAGGCTGAGGCCATCCATATCGGATTCTGAGCTCCGTAACGAACGGCTCTGGGACTTAATTCGGAAACGAGATCCCATGTGCGTACCCCCGCCCTTCCGTTCGAAAAAACGTTGAGTAGCCCGCATGGGAGTTCAAAGATACTTTTTGGATTAAACCACCCGTACCTCGCTCAGTGTTCAGCCGCGGGCCTTCCCGTATACGCGCCGCAGCCTCAGGCTGGTCGGCCAAGGGAAGGCCCGGTCGTAGCGCCAAGGCCGGGCC
>BFEA01000387.1:40604-51208 GCA_003427395.1 Chara braunii | reverse complement strand
AAAAAAAAAAAAAAAAAAACCAAAAGTTTCCAAAAATTCTGAAAACAAACTATGTCATGCAGAAGAATAAACTAAACAACATTTGCCTCAACAGTACATCCAAATTTCTTACCAAATTTGAAATAAAAATCAAATATAAAAAATAAATAATATTAATAAAAATAAGAAAAAATAAAACGAGAATGAAATTATTGTGTGGGCGAGCAAGTTTTTGACACCGCCCTCTTTGGCGATTTTTAATTTTTTTTTGGATTTGTCAAATGCCATGAAATTACATCTATATCTTACATCATAGAGAACCTACAAATAAAGTTTGAAAAAATAATATTTTTTTTCAGGCCCCAAAATAAAGGGAAAACAAAAAGTGAAAAGAAAAAAAAAAACAAATTAGTAAGTGGGAAAGCAAGTTTTGACACCACCATCTTTGCCAATTTTTCATTATTGTTTGGCTCTACAGAATGACTTCAAACTTGAGAGACAGGTAGCTTACATAACAAAGAACTCATTAAAAAACAATCAGAAACAAATAATAATTTTTAGGTACCGAAATAATTTTTTGCGGGGTCCGAACCCCTTCGAGTTCGGGCCCCGTACGGGGACCCGAACGCCCGAACGTTCAGGGGTCAGCTTAGGGGCCTCCGTACGTTAGGCCCCAAAATAAGTTTTGGCGGGGGCTGAACGTCGTCGGGTTCGGACCCCGTACGGGACCCCGAACGCCCGTACGTACGGAGGTCTACCTGGGGACCTCCGTACGTACGGGCTGGTGACCCTGTATATATATACATTCAAAATAAGTTTTAACTTCACTTAAAACAAAACAAGACATACAATATCACATCGCTTGAAACATATATCATTCATTTCCACATACGTTCATTCATACCCAGTCATGCACATCTACTACAGCAGGAATAAGTAGTTTTATCACTCTTCATATAACTCTGTAATTCGAGAAGTTGGATAACCCTCAAGTGAATACTCTCATACTCTGATCATATAGAGTATAACATTAAGGGAGATAATTATTTAAGTAAATAGTCTCATATTTAGTTTTTTACATAATGCAATTTTTTCAATGCGTAGCCAATCGATAAAGTTCGAGTCTGCTTATATCTCTTTGAAGAATCATATAATTTTAATTTGACGCCTTATGTACTTACTCATAAAGCTAATTCATTATAATACTCTATCATATATAATCAATATGAATACATATCTTCAATGTTGGTAACCTAATATTACGCTCGCTTTTACTACTTGCCTCTAAGGCTTAATATGTCACTAAGTGGGTGATGAAATAATTAATTTATATTTAAGGGTTAAATATTTTTCTAATAGACAACCCTATAAACCAAACTCTATATCATACTGACATAATGCTATAAACCTATTTCTACTAACTAGTCGGTTTCTAACTGTTAGATAAATAAACTTAGTATTGTTCACCTTTACTCTATTCATATCCTCTCACCCTATGATTATAATCGGTTTCCTAAGGTCTCATTATCATACATACCCCAATCTTTTCGAAATTTATACTAAAGATTGAACTTCTTTGTACCTTAATAGATATGATATACGTTAATTCACTGCCACCTAAACGTACCTATCAATTTGATGACTTTACTACAGTATAATGTTGACAGATAGACAATTCTATATATTCTCTTATATTCAGTAGGCTTTCAGAGAGGGTAGGTATTTTAAGCAGATAGTCATAAACTCATATGCTGCACGATACAACCTACAGAGTTAGACTATTACCGAGAAAACGAGACTATCATAAAGACTTATATCAGATAACTTTAAAATTGGATGGTCGATTTTTATTCTGTAAGCAATAATTAATAGAGTAAGTTTAATTTACGGTCTTATAGTCAAAATATATGACGCATGACCTCGCGAACACATATGGTCTTCAACTAGGTAGCCTAATAACTACACCTTTTTTCTAGTGTTCATCGATATTCACACGCGTCGTCCAACTTCAAGAGGGAACTAAACAATACACATCACCTTCATTTCCCTAACTTAGCAAGATCCTTCTTCGTCATTCAATAAAGGTATTGTATTGACGAGAAATAGAGGAGGTTTGATCCTTCTTATATTTTCGAAGGTGACTCAGAAGATTCAAACCTCATTAGAACCAGCGCTCAAGTCTTGTTAGGATAAAGAACACATGATCCCACTATGGTTGTCTTCCAGACAATTCTCATGTATGGTGGGTAAGAGATAACTCTGCATAAATTGTTGTGGCATAGAAAGAAATGTGCAAGCATAATACATAGGTAATGATTCATCGGTACGACTTTCAAAACGAAGGGTGGATCATGTACGCAGGATGGTAGACATACACAAATAGTGGGTTGATTTACACGAGAATCTTCCACTACTTGACCAATTCCAAACAAAACGGTTAGTCAAACGAGTAGCCGATTATCCCTACGGGAGCACTCAACCACCCTTCAAAGTTCATGCAGCCCTTATGTAATCAATCATTTCAAACAATTTTATGCAAGTGACCGGGTAACTCGTATGAGAGTATCCCTTTATTAGTTAAAACAAGTAGTTGAAACGAGTAGCCGAATATCCCCACGAGAGCACTCAACCACCCTTCAAAATCCATGCAGTCCTTATGAAATCAATCATTTCAAACAGTCTTATGCAAGCGACCGGATAACTCGCATGAGAGTATCTCTTTATTAGTTAAAACAAGTAGTTGAGAAGACCTTGTTGAGGCATTTCAAACACTTGTGTCAACATTCATCAACAATTCATACCACCTCTTATAAAAGATCAGTACAGAATTCAAGTTAGCAATAGGTAGCCTTCACGAAAGTCCCCTATTACTTCTTGATCAGAGCTCAGTCTATCCTTAAGAGCGTAATAGGATGGGTCCACGAGAGTTACCCTACTACTTTCTCAGAGTTAGACGAGCTAAGATTGAGTTAGTAGACACAGACAAACATCAGGACCCCCTTTTGATGCAGTATCCTATCAGGCCTGTTAGTGTAGAACCAAACAACCAATATGATAACCCCACAATAGTCTTCTTATTCCTTTCTTGGGTAGTAAATAATTTATCTTTAGAGTATTGTCGAATGAGCAAAGGAAAGTGACTAAAGGCAAAGTAAGGAGCGGTATAGTATTCTTTACAAAAAAGAATACTAAGCCACTTTACCAAGGGAGGTCGAATGCTTGGGTTAGTCGCCCTGATCATCGTACAATCACATACCATCTTCGTCTCTACCTTTTCTCATTTTCCCCCTTTCAATCCTCCTCTTCCTTTTTGCGATGTCAATAGTCATATCCAAGGACCTTGCTTATCGACTTTATCTTTCTGAGCCGGTTTCTAACTTATGTTCCTTAGGCGACATAATGTCGAACCTTTATGTGCAAGTAAAGTAACACTTGCAAGCTTATAGCTAGTAAAATCTAACAAGTAAGACGTATAATAGTGCAATACATTGCATTAGTTAACACAGTACGCCTATGCGGTTAAGGAAATCATAATGCGAACAATGCTAGGCAAGAACTAGGCAAGGCTGAGATAGTAAGGACAACAATCGGGCTATCAAGCATGAACATTAGGCAAGCATAAGTATAAGTAAAGTCATATTAAGTTAACTATCTCCCTCTCTGTTTGTTAATGGCTTAATGATCTCTTGCTGGGTTGCTAGCTATACCGATCAATGAAATCATTTGGGTTGACACGTCACTGCAGTGAAAGTTTTAAGCGTCCTGGTCGTTCATCGGGTGACATCAAACCACAGTCAGAAGAGACATGACGTGCTCATGAGAAATGAACGCTATGATCTAGTGTTTTTGTTTATTCTAATAAACCCAACTTATTGGGCACCACTATGACGCGATAACTACCTCAGTGAAATCCAAAGCGCATTGACGATAAACAAGGATAGTGAGCAGGAGGTATAAAGTTATCCAACTAGTCAAACATTCACTGATATTATAGATTACATAATAGATAAAAACTTATCAAGCTAATAATTCAAGTAGGTGACGAACTCAGATCAAAGCAAGAGATAACATCAGGGGCGAAAAGTAAAACTTGCATATGGGTGATTTGAAAGCATACGAATGTAATATTACAAAGCTCGCCCTCCGTTGTGACTAACAATGCTGCCTATAGTCTAGCGGGAATATAAAATATATACTTACCACTCACGCAGATGTTCAATCGAAGATTTAAACAAAGGTGGATGTAGATGTAGACGTATGATGTGTTTGAACGAAATGACTTAATATGCATAGAGGAATACGAACCATCTCGTATTGGTAACATTTCTACTATCAAGTTCTTTCTTTTCATCCTTACATTCCCAACTTCACTTCTCACTACTAACCCGCCTGCCACTAACAGATCAGATTTGGTCATAAGGCATACGAGCGTAAAAATAAACGTATGACCGAGTGTTCTTTATTTTGTAAACGGAAAAGTTCAAGGAGAAGATAATTAAGTTAATCGTAGCTATCCAAGAACGAAAATATTATTCACTAGGACTCACGAGCTTTACAGTGTAATGCTACCTTGTTGCTCCTACTATCGACACAAACCAAATATATAGAAGGTTCTCTACTCTGTAAGGCAGTAAGCAATGCATTGAATAGATAGTTCAATTGAACGAGGATTAAAGGTTCATTACAACTCTACAACTTAGATATAACTACAGAGATACAGACAAGGAAAGCAGTGTGAAAGTAAGGTTGTCTACGTCAGTATAGACTTGCTAAAATTAAGTGGAATAGTTAGTTACGCATTTGACTTAAGTAAGTGTATATTAGCTAATAATAAATAGAACACTTAGTCACATATGTATCTCTCCTTATCCCTTGAAAATTTAAGAGAGTCAATGGAATCGCTAACCTCCCAACAACCTTAGTCGACAAACGTTGTTGCGCAAACAATTGTTTTGAGTATGTAAACTGAAGGAAGAATCTAGCACACTTAGAAACCTCCCTTAAATCGTTTACTAACCTAAAATATAACTTCTATGTAAAAATATTACACTCAATAGTTGTCTTTCTAAAATACATTTCTAACTATCTTATACCCTAGTTCGTTCTTTAAGAACATTAGTAGGGAGTCGAAGTCCCAGACAATGCGATATATGTTCGCATTGTTAGTTTGACTTCACACTCCTGCATATTGCATTTTTAACGTCTAGCCAACGGTATTTCAACTCACATATTACAATCTATATTAGTTTATCTAAAGGTTGTCGTTTTGTCGTGATCATCGTCTTACCATACCCGAGTTCATTCACTGAGGACCTCGGCTGGAAAGCGAGATCCCCGACAACGACACCACTTGTCGCGCCTGGCGGTCCCGCACCCTGCTGGGAGCACTGAACCTCACGGTTGTGTCACGCAAGATTTTTCTTCAGAGTTTGAAAAAGAACCAGTCACCACTCCGGCCGTGCGCTCGTGTTATACCTCTCACGATACCCCAGGACAAATCGGGGTGTCACGAGGTACAACTCACCTCTACCCGAGGGGCTGTCACCACCCTCAGGTAGGCGTATCCCTGCTGAGCTACCGACCCACATGTGAAGGCTTTTACATGCCCTTGTAGAGGTAGGTTGGCCGAGGACGTTTGCTCGATCACCGTAGCATAGGTATACGAGCGATTTAACGCCTAAGGCTGACCCGTTTATGTGTCGGGCATCGGGGTGCTGATCTCTCGAACCGACTTACAATTCAGGTCGACTCGATTGACGATCTTTCACCCATGCAATACTTTAACATATTTGCACTTGACTAATAAATTATATATGCTATATATATATATATATTTTAATCGATACAAATATAATGAACACTTTTCAAAAGTTAAGACCTAACAACAAGGAGATGTCTTTTACATTTTTACACAAACAGAGACAAGTATTAGAATAAATAGAGCTCCAACTTTTGAAAGAGAAACAATCAATAGGGTCATGACCTTTCAAACAGGCATCACAAATAAAAGTAGGTTCATGACTTTTCAAAATATGCATCAAAAGTAAAAGATAGGCTCGTGGTCTTTCAAGGAAATAATAAGAATAAGGTTCTCTAGCCTTGCCAATTATCCTAATCTCTTTAGCATCAAGAAAGGGTGAAGTCTAAATAACCAAACCAAATATTCAAAGGTTAAGCGTTGAAGAAGTGTTTGAGTCAAGGCTCAGGTAAGCATAAGTTTGTCAATGCGAGTTGAGTGAATAACATATGGTTGGTCGTTTTATTGATCTGCAGACAAAACAAAAGCATTTCACAATCCTAACAAAGTCAACCATTCATTCACTTCCACACACATTGCACCTACGCTTCCAAACCTTTCAACCAGACATTCTCTTTTCGACTTAGTTATTTTCAGGATCTCTTTTGATCAAACAGAGACCCTTTAGACAATGACCCGAAAATGAGAAATGTCATTTAGTGCAGAGGTAGATGCAAAGTGTGGGAGTCAAGGGTGAGTGAGGGTTGAGTTGGCGAACCAACCTGTTACCATAAGGCAACAAAATGTAGTCTTGTACAAACTCACAATGAATCTTCTTGAGTAAGATGACCTGCAATCACACACATGTCACAAGGTCTCAACACCTCCCTCCCTATCAACATGGCCCTACATGAAGTTCAACGATGTGAACTTCGATTCTAACGAAGGACTATATTATAGTCCGATCAAATGTAAGTATGAAGTAAGAAGACCCTCACAAAAGCCTTCATCTCATACTTACTAGTCTGTGTGGATTCGATCGAGCAGTAGGATGACTCCAACATGAGTATCCTACCACTTGTTTTAGTTTAACTGATTTACACTTAGACAGACCATGGGATGAACTAGGGTACCCCACTTCTAGTCTGTCAACCTAAAAGTCTAAAATATGTATGTAAGTACAAACGAGTTAATAAGACGTTCCTCACACATGAGCCTTAGCCTATTACCCGTTTTGTACAACGATTTCTATATATTTATACATTCATCAGATATAAAGTAGTCAAGGGTAGTGCAAAGAAGGGTTCATAGAATGAGAATGAAAAAATACCTAGCTTGTCTTCATGTTTTTCTCGTTCGTCCTCATTTTCCTCATCCTTTCTACTTATCTCTCCCTTCATTTTTTTTTTTTAACTTTTTCCTCCTTTCTTCTTTTTACCCTTTTCACTTAAACCTCACGTCCTTCTACCTAGATGACCCTGCGTGCACTTAGACTTGCTCTAGGCTAGCGTGCACGAAGTCGACCATGGCTCTAGCTAGGCGTGGGGTTCACATATATATATCTTATTTGTGTTGATAATCAGAACAAATTGTAGACGTAATGAAATAACAACAATAAATAATAATAATAATAATTATAATCATAATCATAATCATAATCATATAATCATCATCATCATCATCATAATAATAATAATAATAATAATAATAATAATAATAATAATAATAATAATAATAAATAAAAAAAAAAAAATAATAATAATAACAATACAAAGAAAGTGGTCGAGTGTTGGACAGAAACCCGACTTGTAATATCACTTTGTAGGCCACATAGTTGTGTACCAGGCAAAAAGCGATATGCACGATGTTAAATAAGGGCTATGCCATGAACTCTCATGCCCAACCCCAACTCACCATTATCAACAACGTATACAATGTCACTCTTCTCTCTAGCGCCCAACGTCCAGCCCACTATTCAGCATATATAGCCTATCTACATTCATGCAACGAGTCACATCGAAGTTGATGACCGATGTCAGTGACGTCACCATCTACGCAGACTGTTAGCATATACCAGGTACGTTTCTCTGTCTCCCCTCATCGCTCTTCTTGATTAAAACTGCACCTCATTCCTCAAGGACACCACCGCTCATCACCCCCTCGCGTCCTGCAATCTGGCTATGGCCGCTAGCGCCCTGCTATCCTGTTGTGCCCCACATCACTCAATACTTACGAGCGCACCTCTGGCCAGCTTGCGCACATGCAGACACTCACGCAGTATTGCAGCAACACGGCCTCATTGCCCGCCTAAGCCACAACGCCTCGGACTGGCCGACTCCCTCCCTATATGGGAGGTGGTGCTGCTGCTGGACCGTTTGGGCCTGGCCATGGAAGTTTTCAGTAGCTTCTGGTCGCGCCCCAATGTCTGCGCCCAGGTCCATGTCTACAGTTGAGGGTCCGGGCCCTTTACAGTTGGGCACACCCAGGGTTACTCAGACTTCGAATGTTGGTTGTGTTTTGCATTTGGCCCGCGGGGCGGATGTGGCGACAATGCCGCATTCCCTGTCGTCCGCGACTACTTTAATGAGGTGTAAGCCTCACAATGCGTGTGTCCAATGTGCGACAACCCACATCCTGGCTCAGCGGCCTGACACGGCTGCTTCTTCTGGAGGAGCCTAGGGTGAGGCCCAGGATGCAGTCCATAGGCAAATGGTCAAATGGGCAGTCCTACACAGTCCGGTCCGCGGTACCCAGTCCCGATCGTACTCCATCAGGGCAGCAAGTACCATGCGGGGCTGTGCGCACCCCGGACCTAACATTCCAGCACAAAACTTTGACGACCGTGAGTATAATCAAGAGGCAACATTCAAACGTTCATTCATTCTGCATGTGAGTCATGCTGAAGCGTTGTCTGTCTGTCTGTTGGTCTGTCTGTCTGTATGTCTGTCTGTGTCTGTTTGTGTGTCTGTCTATGTCTGTCTGTGTCTGTCTGTGTCTGTCGATTTGTCTGTCGTCTGTCTATGTCTGTCTGTGTCTGTTTGTATGTCTGTCTATGTCTGTCTGTGTCTATCTGTGTCTGTCGGTCTGTCTGTCTGTCTGTCTATGTCTGTTTGTGTCTCTCTTTCTCTGCGTGTGTACAGTTGTTGGGGATACCATAGCTGTAGAAGACGACCCTAGATCCGAGCCTGTGTTTTTGGCTCCGTTATTTCTAAGCTTTGTGTAGGTGCAACAACGCCAATGTGATTGCCATCTGTTCGCATGCACGTGGAGTGCCGAAGAAAACGAGTCCGACTGCAATAACAATAACAATAATAGTAATAATAATAGTAATAATAATAATAATAATAATAATAATAATAATAATAATAATAAAAAAATAATAATAATAATAAATAATAATAATAATAATAATCATAATAATGTAATTGAAAGGAAAATGAGCAATAGCAAGCTGACACTGTCCAGAATGCACAATCACATTGAAGGCCGGATAGTATCAAAGTGTCTAGAGAACAGAAATGCACCAATATAACACCAATGAAGAATCGTAACACTGAAAACCAATGTCAATGGGAGCTTGTCCTCGCTACCACTATCATGAGTGTCAAGGCCCTATCTCCCTGCTTTGGCGCTCGACGTCCATCCTACGATCACGCAGCTACTACCGGTCTACGAATTGACAATGCAACTGCTGACTTCGGCAGCAGAACCTGAAGTAATGGAAGATGTCCACCTACACAGACCTTTGCCAATACGAGGTATGTGTCCTAACATCATCACCCTCATCTTTCTTTCTCTCTCTCTCTCTCTCTCTCTCTCTCTCTCTCTCTCTCTCTCTCTCTCATCATTTTCCTTCTTCTTCTTCCTCTTCTTCTTCTTTCACTTCTCCTTGAAGTTCTTTTCTTTCTACAGGCTTCCACCTTACTTTTAAATGATAAGGTTCAATTAACTTCTCACAGCACCCCCGATAGCAAACCGCCGAGATCACCGTGGTCCAGACGCTTCACTGGACCATTCAATCGGTAGGAGAGATGGCCAGTGTGTACAAAGGGCCGAAACGTAATCAGTATAAACTGACTACTTAATCACAAGGACTATGAGTGGGAACGATATACAGAAAGCCGATAAATGCAAAATTACATAGATGTCCAAGTAGTCCTGTACAACCACTGAGCATGAATGCACCGAGATTCCATTCAAATAAGAGCAGTACAATGAAGTCATGAGTCAATGTTCAAGCCCTCTGGCCATACCAACAAAGTACCCTATGTCGTTTCGATCTGTTTGGCGGCCAGTGCCCAGCCTACACTACTCACCTATCCTATATACATCCGTATTTACGCAAGAGACTCACTTCGCCACCTGGAGACCAATGTACATGACGTCAACACCATGACCGACCTCCCATATACACCAGGTACGTAATTGTCTCCCCTCGTCAGGCCTTGACCGTTCCAACACCCGCCTCCTTCTTGAAGACCACCGACCGCCCGTCTACCCCTTAACGCCTCAACCACTATGCATTATAGCTAGGATTAAAACACCATAATAATAATAATAATAATAATAATAATAATAATAATAATAGTAGTCGTGGTAATAATAATAATAATAATGATAATAGTAATAATAATAATAATAATAATAATAGTAGTCGTGGTAATAATAATAATAATAATAATAATAATAATAATAATATATCAGCGATAAACATCGTTTCTATACAAACGTTTTTTTGGTCTGGTACTGAGGCTGCAGACTGCAGGATGTAAGTTGCCTAGATAATCGTTCTCTGTCCCTTCCCTCTCTCTCTCTCTCTCTCTCTCTCTCTCTCTCTCTCTCTCTCTCTCTCTCTCTCTCTCTCTCTCTCTCTCTCTCTCTCTCTCTC
>BFEA01000387.1:16073-35024 GCA_003427395.1 Chara braunii | reverse complement strand
GAGAGAGAGAGAGAGAGAGAGAGAGAGAGAGAGAGAGAGAGAGAGAGAGAGAGAGAGAGAGAGAGAGAGAGGATTGACAAAGTCGTAGCTTAACCGAAGAAGTTGACTAAGGAAAAAAACAGAGTCATAAGCACACCAACAATTATGAAAGAAATTGACATTTCGTTGTGAACTTAGCTTTCAAAATGAGAGAAGGAAGAACGAAGAACAAGGCGCGCAAGCCTTCGACTCTCACACCATGGCCCCAGGCCATTCAACCACTCGTCAACACAAACCTTCCTTCCTTAGGCACTGACGATCCCGACCACCACGTACCAACCTCCGTACCACAGCTATCGTCACCCCTCCAACTTAGTCTCTACGCCGACCTGCCCAGATTCCACAGTCTGTGGTGGCCATCTAGCACACAGCCTTGCAAAACTATAGTCAGCTCGTCAGGATTTTCCGACTCACCAATCTTCACATCATCTAGCCACTACTTCCCTGATGTTGACAGATGGGTTGAGAGGGAGATTTATGGGTGCACTTACGGATCTTAAAGTTGGGAAGGAGGAGGCAGAAAACCCGAGAGAGAGTAGGAGAACGGATAGAAGAGAGGAGGAAGGGGAAAGGGATTACTCACCTTGGGAAATCCATGTCGATCCACACGAGTCACTTCACAACCAATCAGGTTGCAGTGCAAGGGGGTTTTGTCTCCTTGCACACAACGGTCTGATGTCTTCGACGGCTTTGGAGGAGATTGCCAGTGGTAGGACCTTCTTGTACGGAGGCGAAGGCGGGAAAGGAGAGGGGGAGAAGAATAGTGCGGAGCATGACCAAGATTCAGATGGAGCGAAAGAGGAAGGAACACGAAGGAAAGGGAATGGAAAACAGTTACGGGTTAAAGCAGAAGGCGCGGAGGGAGAAGGGTGAAGACAGTCTGAGATGTAGTGGGAGATGGGGGAAGCTTGCACTCATGGCGCCAATGCAGAAATGAAAAGGCACCGAAATAGTCATGTCACATTCGATTTTGGACGATCTCAGCGCCTATGATTAATTCAAGATTGAAAAATTCAAAAACAGTATCTGCAGGTGAATCGGGCGCGCGAGTTTTTACGCCTATTCTGATTCCTACAAAAAAACGTCACGGGGTTTTCTGGGCTGATTTTAGGGACGTTCATGCAAGAAAAGACACGTTACCGAGAAGTACGCTCGCAAATTATGAAATTCACAATTGCGGAACAAAATTCCTAGCACGCTCACTAATGCGCGCGTAATTCCTACATTAACCTCATAGACATTGGAGAAAAACAAAAATTCAAAAATTCCTAAGAAAGCAAAAATACTTTGATGTAGGGATACCTCGGTGGCCATCAAACCCATGCATTACCCCTCAGCCAAAAAGGAGATACCCCAAAGCCCATCCATGGCCAAAAGAGAGAAGCAAAAACACGAAGCTTCAAAAGTTCGTTTAAGCAACGGGGTTGGCATGTCACATATATTACATTTAGGGGATTCAAAAATTATGCGATCTCCTAATCGGATGCTCGTGTGTCGGCGAAGAGTAATCTTACTCAAAAGAACAGAATGACAAAAAAGAAGGAGGAGGTATGAGAGGGAAAAAGAGGAAGAAGAAGATGGTTGTATATCAACAAGCAGAGGAAAGTACGCAAGCGGGGAAAGATGGTGCGACGTCAACATGTATCGCCATGTTGATGTTAATCTTCAATTGCAATTTCCTCGTGAGGCACTGAACATTCTTCCACACCAGCATGATTTTTGAACCCCCTGATGTCAATCTTCAATTGCTTCAAAAGTTCGTTCAAGCAACAGGGTTGGCATGTCACATATGTTACGTTCAGGGGGTTCAAAAATTATGTGATCTCCTGATCAGATACTCGTGTGTCGGCGAAGAGTACTCTTACTAAAAAGAACAGAATGAGAAAAAGGAAGGAGGAGGTTTGAGAGGGAAAAAGAGGAAGAAGAAGATGGTTGTATCCCAGCATATCAACAAGCCGAGGAAAGTACGCAAGCGGGGAATGATGGTGTGACGTCCGCAGACTTATCTCGCAATATTGATGTCAATCTTCAGCAGAGAGACTAGTTGTCTTTAGGGTGACACTATTAAGGTCTTGATGGATATGAGCGGTTTCCATGATCACCACCACCAACTTACTGATGTTCCCCTCGATCGTAGTCAACGAGGAGAAGGGAGGCGCCAGCTAAGGCCATTGCAAAGGGAGCAGGGGGAAGTGATCGCTTGGTTCATAGCCGAGATCGACGAAGTGGATGATCTGGTGAGCGCGGGGGAATTGGTGATTGGGTCCGGGAAGGACGACAAGATATGCGGTGTAGAGGGTGGGGATAGTGCAAAGAGTATTGTCACGTAGGGACTCGTAATCTTCTACAACGGGGAAGGTCCCGGAGACAATGCAAAACAACTCTGTGCGGTTGTACTGCCTTCATGCAACGTTTTAGAGAGTCATATTAAGGATGAAGGAGAATGCAAAATGGACATGGACTTTACACACCAGGTGAACTGAGCGGTGACAATAGAAGAGTTGGTTGGTGAAGTCGCGGTAATCAGGGGGAAATTGACGGGGAAGGTGAAAAGAAGGAAAGATAATCAAGAGGGCGGCGAAAAACTAGATGTGGATGAAGCATGTGAGTGGGGAGGAGGATGAGGCCGAATGGCGGAGGGGGGGCAGCAGAGGTGGAAGATGGTGAGAGAGAACGGCACCGACGGCAAGAGGATTCTGCGCCATCGTGGCGACTAGTTGTTTCCTCCGGAGGCTCAGGATTCCTTGCTGAATCCGCTGGTCTAGCTATCCGTGAACTCGCTAGTGTGCCTCGTGGTGTTGGAGTTGGACGGTTGCTCGAGCTGCTCCGTTGATGACTCGTTTTCCTCCTCTTCTTCCGCGGATGTGGACTCAACTTGTGCTTCTTCTTCTTCGCCCTCTCCGCCCTCGCTGGGAAGTACTATCGGATCGGGATCGTCCTCTGATGACACCTCTCTGTTATCACGATGAGTCACCCATAAATCCACCAACTCCGAATTCGCGGGGGTGAGGACGTACAAGTTCACGAAGTTCCACGTTTAGGGATCGTGAGCGTTCAGGAACTGTCCCGCCTCTTCCGTATAACTGGTCCAGATAACTGTGGGCCTCAACGTTGTTTGTTTCAGGATCACCGACTCAGTCTGGTTTGGATCGCTCGTGTTGAAAGAGATGATATGAAGAGGCAGGTCGTTCACGATCTGCGCTAGGAACACGAAGACCTCGTTAGCAACGCTTGCTCTCCCTCCTTGTTCCACTTCTCTAAAGAGGAGCCCAACAAGCATCCCACTCATTCCTGATTGCCACACCTGCATGAAAAGGAGAGTGATCTCGTAGGGGATGATCACTTCTTGATGTCGATCGTAACGTGCCCAGTGCGCCTTCACAAAGAGCATACAAAAGTTGGTTGACACTAATCCGATCCAATCTTGATTGAAGCGGCAAGAGCAAAACGGCGGTATCGCTATGGGACGGATCTCCAAAGAGAGCAAAGGATCGGCCTTGAAGGAATAAAGAACAAGAAGATTGGAGTACACGAAGTGCTGGTGTTGGAAGATCCAAAGGATTAGAGCGCAGACAAAAGGTATCGATACACTCCGTTACCACCACTTGATCACCTGACCTTGCTAATCGCTGCCGCCAACCAACTCGCGTCCCCACTCGTACAATCTTTTCATCACCTCGATCCGTCGAGTAGTCGGGAGGTTGCAGATGTCCCTGCTGGACACGACAACCACCGTCATGTCACTTTGTCCACGCCAAGAGTGGCGCAAGAAGGTTGACGCTTCCACCAAGATCACCGTTGAACCGCAGTCTGTTGAGATTGTCACCCCAACTGCATCGCACCGTGCTTGTGTGATGAACAACTACCTGAATTGCAATAGATCGGGACTCAGTCGAGGATGAGACACTTGGCAGAACTCCAGGGATGGTCGCGGGCGAGTAGAGATGGTCGACTCCAATGCGAAACTCATGGCGATGGTTGCGGGCAGAGGGAATTTGAAGGGGGGGAGGAGGAGTCGAGTTCTTTGTAACTGTGGGAGGGAGAAAACGATGATGAAGGAGCATGATCGATAGGAGAAGGAAGAGGGCGAAATAGGAGATACGGCGGACGACCAAGTTCCACTTGCAACTGACTGCGGAGCGGTGCACACAGTACTCACCCCGTTAGATGGAAGAGGGATAGGAGATATGAGGGACGATCTAGTTCCACTTGAGCAGAATATGAAAAAGGGGAGGAGTCGAGTTCTTCGTCACTTGCGCCTACAGTGGAATAGTTTCTGCATTCTTTATTGCTTACGGGTCAATCTAGGGACTGCCTTGTCCATTAATCCGATGTACCTTTTGGCCGTAGCCTTAAACCACCACTACCTCCGAGCCTGTTTTTGCCAATCCTTAATTTCACTCTGCACCGAGTTTTGTTGAGCCTGGGTCCCATTGTATTTTCTTTTTTGGTACCCGTCGGGGAAAAAAAAAGAAAAAGAAAGAAAAGAAAAAAAACAAGGACGTATACAGAACGTTGGGTACACGTGAGAGTCTGCCAAAAAGGCGTTACTGCCCTCAACAAAACACGGTGTCGGCCCGAATACCCTTACAAGGGTATTTGTGCGCATTCTTGCATCTCACAGAAGATGCACTTTTGATAATATGTGAGAGAGTGTCTCATTTCTGCATAGCCATAACCAACTCTTAGGCATTGGGAATGCGAGGCGCATTTGATCTGATTAGAGAGCACGTGGGTGTGCACTTTGAGGGCACGCATGAGTCTTAGAAGAACGTCTGGTTATATCACGAAGTGGTCGTATGGGCGATAACCACACCTGATAGCGTGAGCTAGAGAAAAAAATGTTGGCTAAGTGCCACGCGCACGCTGAGTGCGTTCGTGCCGAAACTGGCATTCGGCGATCAAAGTCAGGGTGAGCCATTGGAACCGTTGACTTACCGGAGACAATATGTGGGGCAACAATATGCGAGGCGCGTGAGTCCCTACGTTGACTACGTTTTGGCCAGGCGGTAGAAGCCGCGGGTGGCACTATAAAGGTCGGGGTGAGTAAGGTGTAACATGGAGGGAAGTCGGGTTTTTTTCGACACTTAGGTAGTAAAAGTGCGGTCTTTCGAGAGAGGTAGCCTAGTGAGAAAAATCGGAGTTTTTATGCAACAGCGTGGTTGTGCCGCATGCACAACGGCGGTAGGTAAACCTGGCCCCTTCATGCAGCAGGGGCTGGTACGTAGGAGCCATAAACATGACCAGTGTGCCAAAGCACGACCTTAGTACAGTCCGATAGGGATGGGCCTGAGCCGGATGTCTTTATAACCAAGATTGGGTCTGGTACACCCAAGCTTGGCCCTAGTACTATTGGTTACGACGGATGACTTTCGGCCTGCAGATCCGGGGATCGAAGCCAACATCCGACGATGAAGGAGCGGAGGAGCATCTTGCAAGGAAACTAAGGGGTTGAGGGTCCTGCGGAACTACCCCCCTTAGTTTTGTTGATAGTCCCGACCGCGGGCCCGACTGGCGGGATTGAACGGGGCACCAGTGAACCTTCCTCCCTCCTAAATTTTTCATTTCGTTTATTTTTACTTATGGTTCCGTTTGTGGGACCCAGTCTAGTGCTAGTTTTTTAGGCCGGTAAAGGGACCGAGTGCCTAGCTCAATTGGTATACCCATGAACTGTTGGAATGCACACCAGAGTCGAACCCAGATGATGGTTCTCGATTCCTAAAATTAGATATTTCTGAAAATTTTCGAATGACCTACGCCTAGTCGGCCGATGGCATCAAAGTCAAAGCCAATGAAGTAGTCCTTCGGGACATCCGTTAAAATTGGAACGATACAGAGAAGATTAGCATGACCACTGCACAAGGATGAATCATATAAATCAGGGAACAACCCTCTCCTTGGGGTTGTTTTGGAGGAAGTCGTCCGAGTGCAGGAAACCGCTCGCTACTTGAAGTAGCTACAGGCTGTCGGATTGATCGGTGACAAGAGTAGCATTCAAAGAAAGGAGCGAGCAGGGAGTTGACAAGAGAGGGAAAATGAGGAGTTGAGCGCTCACCTCGAGGAGTAGGAGACGTGGGTGAACTAACAGACGAGTTAGGTGTGAGCGCGGTGTAGTAGGTAGACGCCTCCCTTGATAAACTAAAGGAGAGTACAGTCGCGATGAAGCAGCGGGTGTGAGGAGCTGTAATCAAGTGAGGCAGAAGGCGAATGGGCGGTGACGGAAAGTCGTCAAGGGAGAAAGCTACGGGAAAATCAGGATGAATGTGCCCGCTTTCTAGCAGAAGGTTAAACCCAATTTTGCTTCTCCTATCAGTGGAGTAGCGTGAGGGCAACCATAAAGTTGGAGGTTTATCTGTTGATCATTGCGCAGCACAAACTACCGAAGGAAGTAGCATGAGTCCGGCCATGGAACTGGAGACTTACCTGTTGGCCGAAGCGTTGCTCATCCTATCGAGGGAAGCAGCTTCCCTCTATCCCTCGGAGTGTATGGCCAGTTTCCGGTGTACCTTCCATATTCTCTAACGGAAGGTTCATTCTCCCTCTGCAAGTTTGGATAACATCCATGTGCGGCTTTTGGTCAGACCCGATCGCTATACTCTAAGGGCACTCGTGGCGGTTGTCATCTTTCCATTCAGGGGTCATCCGCATGCTGGTCGTCGTCTTGAATCCGATCACGCTCATCTACGTGGCTCTCGGTTTTGCTTTCTCATCATGAGTTTTCAAGGCGGTCAGGATATTTGCTCCCGTCGAAGGACTTTGTCGTCATCGTGACCAAGGGGCTTATGAGCATCATTGTGTTGATCAGCATCTCGCATACATCAAAGTCGTCGTTTTTCCTCGGATCTTGGAGTTGTCAGACTTCCTGTTTGAAATCACGATCCCGACTGTAACAATAGTCCATGTGGTCGTTTCCGTGAATGCATACGCTGAGACCTTTGAGGTAGGTTGATACACGTTGCAGGGATCATGCCGTTAGGGCTCACCGCGTGAATCTGGTCATACTCGTCGATTGCTTATAGTGACCTCCGTGCCAATGGGGAAGTAGTCCTCCCAATGATGCACGCCATTTAGCTCGTTGTGTCCTTGATTTTCATAGGGAGTTATTACAACGAAAGTTGTATTGACCTGGTCGAGGTTTCGAGTCACGTGCTTTAGAGAGAGAGGAGAAGTTATCGATAAGAATTGGTGAGGCAGGATTAACCTAAAACCATAGAGTACGGTGTCAAACTGCGCGCTTACCTGAGGCAGACTCAGTAGTGTATCTACCCACGATCTGGTGAGGATTCATTCAGAATTTGTTTCTTTTGTTGTTCGCCCTACGGATGGAAGTAACTATCCGCATATAGATGGAATGCCACATATCATTATCGTATGAGGTGCATCTTCCCATATCTTAGTAGGAGATACATTCTCAATACCTCGTAACCGCTGGCGCAGTCCAGAAGTAGCTTGCTCGTATTCAATGTGGTACCAGCCCCGGGCCGTCTTCATTTAGAAATGCATGTTTTTTTTGTATATTATCACAACTCCTTCCTAAAGCAAACACGGAGATTGTCCTATGACGAATCTTAAAGGAAAGTGTCGTCTCATTCTGGAACGACTACAACAGGAAAATAAGTAGTTGAACATGAATCTTTCCCTGTTCTAGCAGAAGATTCATTCTCATTTTGCACATTCGGCGAGCAGTGGGCTGCACTTTCGGAAGTGTAGCAAGAGGCCATCTTGCTATTTGGATTATTGGCAGATTCGATGCCATTGTGTGTGTTCAGGCTGCAGCTCTCCGCTGCGACAATTTAGTCTACACGAACCTGGTAGGTACAGGAAGTTTCCGCACAGAAGAAAGAGAGGAAAAAGGAGTGGAGGCGGGCACATCGTTGAGTTTAGATTGACGGTCCTGCTACATCTTCGACTTGAAGTCGCTATCCCTGGTTTGGCATGATAGTCAGGCTTAAGGTACCGTGACCCTTTCTGAGTTGACAATACTACAGTTTTTATCTCTTTCGACTGTTCACAATCTGAACCACTGGACCGGTGTTACGATTAAGAGATTAAGGTGTTGCTGATTAGTAAAGGGTGTTGCTATTGGTACAGTGAGGTGGTTTTGTTTAATCAATTTTGTTTGTAAACAAGGGTTCAGCTTGTGGGTGTAGCAAATACTGATGGATTAGGAACTTACTTTGGCCATGCGGGGGATGCCATTGCCTTTACGGGGAAGAACAACTACAGGACTACCCAAGTTAAGCGGTTGATTCATGTTGTTGGTAGTTGTTTCAGACGTTGCAATTGTGGTTCCAACCTCTGGTGTTACGTGGTGTTGCGTGTCACTGCACACAACTGCAAAACTGTTGTGGCTCACTGCATCTACAGAGACTGCTTTCGGAGTTACGGTTCGTTAAGTATGATAAACTTGCTGATTACTGAACCAACTAAGTTTCGCAGATTGCATAGAATACTAAGTTGTTGCTGGTCCAACTTAGCAATTTGTTGTGCACCTATTGCGTTGTTGTGCTTGTTGTGGTTTATGGTATTTGGTTTTGTGCGCTGGTCTAGCTGCTGTTGTGTTTCTTTTCCTTCGTTACTAAGCCCTACAAAGCATCTATTGTGCCCTGCTACTACTACGATTGTTGTGTGAACGGGTTGACTGAGTTGCAGAATTTTGCATCCATTTCGGATAGAGTATAATGATGTTCTCTATTCGAACACGGACTTTCTAGACCATGTAGTAGCAGTTCGGCTTGAGATAACAATACGATGTTGTGAAAAGGGGGAACCAGAGGCTATGAAAAAAATATTACTACGACTTGAAGATTGTTAGAGGACTGCAATCATCCTTGCTGCATCTTTTTTTCGGCCATCATTGCGAGATCCTCAAGTGATTCAAGATTTCAAGACCCTCTCCTGCGAGTTGAGTATGTCCCTCTCCTGTATCTCGAGTGTCTGAAACCCCTCCTTCTGCCCTTCTTACTCTAAGTCTAGTTTGAGGTTACGAGAGGAAGACGGCAGGCGGGATTGCAACCCGTAGGACCGCATCCAGACTGTGTGGGGAGTCAGCCCACCGATTGCGGGAGTTATGTCGGAGCCCAGGCGGGGTTCTGGAGGCAGGGAACATTGAAGTATAATCATCGTTTTACACGTGTGACCCCATCCCCTAAACGTTACTATCCTGTGCTATTTTGTGTCTGCAAGCATGACTGAGAAAGCTAGTTGTTTTTGTTTGTTTTGAATTAGGACATGATCTGAAAGGTAAAATCGACAAGTATGTATGATAATTTCATATTATTTATGTGAATTCAGACAAAATAAATTAGGGAAGGCGGGATGAAGGTACTCTGTTTGTGTTTGACCGGGTCAACCCAAGGCTGAATCCCTCTAAGTTGAGTGGCTTCAGTGCTATATTTTATTTTTGTCTACTAGGCTGAATGTGTGACCTTTGAGGGTTGGGCCTATACTAAGTCGGACGGCCCAACCACTTGTTTCTTTTGGGGTTTCTGAACAGGAGGACGGCCGCCCTAAGTTAGGAAGACTCAGATTCATGATGTTTCTTTTGCGTTGTTGAAAATGGGAATGGGATATTCTTAGTTGCGTGGACCCAATTTTGTGTGTGTTTTCTTCTGAGGAGGACAACGGCATGAGACTGGGCGTTCCCATAAGTTGGGGCGGCCTAGCCATACAACAGAAAAATTGTGGTTTTTTTTTTTGGCGGTTTATCATATGCGGGCACCCTTTTTAAACTGTTGGTTTCGTGTTAATAAATAGTTTTCCGGAGGTAGTGTCATGTGTTCCACCAAAAGTGAAGGAACTCAATGTTGATAACATATGTTATAAACATGTGACACTGTGTTAAACACTTTTTCAATTGATGAAAAGTTGTTGATAAGCTGTTTATAAGTTGTTGTAATGTTGTTTACGAGTTGTTTAAATGTGTTCAAATGTTGTTGAAATGTTGTTTAAATGTGATGAAATGTTGTTGAAATGTTGTTTAAATAATATGAGAAAGAGAGAGAGAGAGAGAGAGAGAGAGAGAGAGAGAGAGAGAGAGAGAGAGAGAGAGAGAGAGAGAGAGAGAGAGAGAGAGAGAGAGANGAGAGAGAGAGAGAGAGAGAAAGAGAGAGAGAGAGAGAGAGAGAGAGATGGCGTATGAGAGAGAGAGAGAGAGAGAGAGAGAGAGAGAGAGAGAGAGAGTCATTCTCCCTCCCGTACTGATGATGGCAGAAAACTTGCCCTGTTCCTATTTATATTATTCGGGGGTCTATGTAGCTTATGTGAACCTTGAATGCAGCTGCAAAGGCAAATGTCCACAGGGGTGTCAAAACGATATTGAAACGCAGGTTGGCTACCGGGTGCCAATTTCCAGCATCACTCACATGCACGACAARAACATSRCACGCAGTAGTCAACCACTCATGTACTTCTCGCCCAGTATTAAGATGAACATGTTTTCTAGTGTCTTCTCAATACTGCTTTAAGACATCATATTGAACATTTTTGGGAGTCTGTAATGCGTTTTCTGCAAACGAACCAAATGATTCGTGTTTTTGCATAATGAAACGCTGACATATTTTGGGCCACATTACACATGACGCAGTGCGTATCCTTGCAAGACAAGCAACCATGTAAACAATAAATTGATGGTGAGTAATGTGAGATGCGAGACGCAAATGCCACGTGATGGTCGAAACACATCCACGACAGGACTTGTACAAAAACAATTCATTAAATAAAACATGTTTGCTTATAGTACACTCAGCCCTAAGGGTTCTCCAGAGTCTTTTGTTTTCGGATAACAACTCTATCCCTCTCTCTCTCTCTCTCTCTCTCTCTCTCTCTCTCTCTCTCTCTCTCTCTTATATTTTACATTTTGGTCCTCATTGGCTTGGTGTCATGCCACTAACTGTGAGTGGAGGTGCATCTCATGTCCCCTACAACACCGTTGCCACTGTCTACTCCCTATATTCCACCCCGAACCCCCGTCCATCTACATCCGGACCCCCTCTTCTCCTTTTCACGGCCTTGCGCACAAACTTTCTTCGTTTCTCTCTCCGCCCGCACGTTTGTCGTCGGTGGGCGCAATGAACTCAAGTTCAAAATCATCATCTGTTGTAGTCATGTTATTGGCGTCTCCCCTCCGTACAGCAGGCAACCCGGCTGTGTACAATGCGACGGCCGTCTTTGCAACAGAAACAGCACGGTCGAGTTTGAAGACAGAAAAGCTTAAAACGGTGTCTCGGGAGCAGAGCGACGCAGCAATCTCTTTCTTGATAGTTGCAAGTTTTCGTATTTGGTCCGCTGCCTTGCTGGTCTTTGTCGTCTGTTCGACTTCAGTTTTCAGTACCAGTTCCGCAAATGCAAGTTGCTGCAACGTTACACCGAGGTTGATGCCATCCCTTCTCATTTGAAAAACTTTTGTTAGTGTCGTCTTGAAAGGAGGTGCGCCCCATGGATCATTGTCGATCCTTCTCCATGTTGTGTTCCCTTTCATCTCTGCCCGCATCCTGTTGCGAGTCGGAAGCTGGTGGTCCGTTTGGGCCGACCGGACCAGCGACAGACCTTTTTCGGCCCAAAACCAATGTCTCAATTGCCAAGATATCTCGCCGCGGACCGTTGTCATAATCCGATTGCATTCCCCGATCACTGCTCGAATTCCGTACGTTGCCACGTGCAACCGTAGTCCTTCCTCCACATCTTCTCCTATCGATTTCGCAGTTGTTTGCAGTGTCGTGAAAAAAATGTCCTCCGTTGGGTACAACGTGGCATCCTTTGCTGCAGAAAAAGCAAAGGCCTTTGCCACCGAACGAAACAGTCTGTCTTTCATTTTCTTTGTAAAACCCCCGGTTTGTTGCTCTGTTGGTTCGCCAGCATTGCCTCCACCGGTGCTGCTTCGCCTACGCAAATTGGTGCAATCTGGGGAAAAAATACAAAAATAACAACAAATTATTTATTTAGTAATAAGAAGACCCTCCGCGATACGTGTTCTATGTGTTGCAATCACAAACAAACATAAGACTGTCAACTCCCCTGCCATACCCTCCTCCGAATACACTTCGTAACACCTCTCATAAAGACCCCCTCCCAACGGTCCCCTCCCCTTCCCCCCCTCCCCCCCGTGAACCTCGTCGTTTCTGCGGCATGCAACAACGACTGTGCTGTGCATAAATAGTGGTGTGTTTATAAGGCGCCCTTCATCTTACCCTGTACCGGTACATTCTCCTTCTCTACAATTTGTTTGTCGTTCGATGAAATCCCCGGTGCGCCTCCCTTTTTCTCATCAGTTCCGCATTGTGCAATGTTCTCAGCAGATGTAATCTCTCTTTCTTCGTCTTCACTGTTGCCTTCCTCTGCCTCTCCGCCCTCCTCGGATCTGTCCTCTCCCTCTGCCTCTTCTCCCTCCGGATCGCTCTCCTCTGCATCGACATCATGGTGACCGTCACTGTTGTCACCTTCTCCTCGTTCTTGCATTCTCTCGTGTTCTACTTCTTCTGACATTTCTTCCGCACAGTTTTCCTCTTCGTCTTCCTCCTGAGCTGTGGTTCGTAAATCGTATGACCCTCTGAGGTCGATTGCTTCAGCACTCCTATCTTTTCTGTATATTATTCTTTTTTTTGTCCTCAGTTGTTGACTCTGTGCTTTTTCTTCTCGTCTTTTTTTCTGTGGCGCTGTCGGAGGCTGCCTCTCGAGGTTGTCGTGTCCCTTCCGCAGCAAGGGAGTCGCAGCAGGTAACTTGTTGTGTGCGAGCAATTTCCCACTCTGCTTTTTCCTCAGCGGGACAGAGAGCATAGCTTCTGTTCTACGGACTATGTTCGTCTCCCGTCTCTTGAATCGGGGAATATCCCTGATGGTATGTCTTTGCTTGACAGTCTTTTGGCCTTCCTTTGCTGTCCTCTCCCCCTTCTCTCTCCCCCTTGTGGACTTCAAGGTCTTGCACAGATCCTCGTACCTTGGCTTCGGAGCCATTCTCTTCACGCTTATTAAAAGCCTCTGACATGCATGAATTCACAAACACTCATGTTAGACATGGAATGATTTTATATTATACAACGACCATTTGTCATCCACCATCCCAGGCGAGATTTTCACACGCAGGGAGGGAGAGAGAGAGAGAGAGAGAGAGAGAGAGAGAGAGAGAGAGAGAGGGAGAGAGTTTTTTTGCCGTTATGACACGAAAGACGATATTTTTTTCTTAATTACATCACTCATTCATCCATCGACTGAGCGCAGAAGTTGCCTACTGCGTGCCGATTGGCTTCTCTACGACGTGTGAGTTCTGTATATTTGCACGCGGTTGTCAACTTCGTGTTTCCTGATCTCACTGTTTCTATCATGCCCTCGTATTTACGAACATCCACTCCGTGTTCCGTCTATGAGATCTCTGAAATCATTTTCTATGTCACATGCTGCTGCGGTGTTATATCCTTTTGCCTTGACAGCACACTGCGCAAAGCGCTGTACCATTGCCTGAAGAAATATGTCGACCATTTGGTCGTTTACCTCCATCGCGCTAACAACTTCTGTTATATATTTTGCGGTAATGTTCGTTTGCTTACTTAGTTTTGCTAGCTTTCGCATCAATTAAGCTGCCATGCAACAAACGTAAACACCATAGTCCGACGTATTGGTCTGTTGCGAACATTCAGCGTACACTATCTTAGATCCAAGTAGATCTCTCCATGTCACCCACGACGTGTCCACTGTGTCGGGAGTCAACACCCCTGCTTTGTCTGCCTCGCTGAGGTATTCATACCACAAAAATGTGCGTAACGCCTTTCATTCCTGTCGGCCGCTCTGTTGAAAGGAATCGATGACGATCGCAACAGGTCGTTTCTGGCCATCGTTGTCCTCCGTGACTGCAAAAAACTGGCCGACATTCAGTAGCAAGAGCAATTTCCAATGGTTTTCGTGATTCACAGGGATGAGAACAACACTTGTTGTTCGCAGTTCATTGCTTATTCGACGCAGCTTTGGCGATGTACTCTTGATCCGCCCCTGCCATTCCGCTTTCCCGACATAAACCTTCTGATTGGCGATAATTGCGGGGTGCCAGAAAGATGTGCAAACATGAAGTGTCATATTGTCTCCATCTGGAAAATGTTCGTCATAGACGGACTGTAAGTACATATCGATCACGTTATCGTTCAGCCACTGCTTGACACCCAATCGCAATACGTCCCGTTTTGTTATCGATATAGCGTGTCTTCTTGATTTCCACGTGAACGGGAACAAGTGTTCCTCGTCCACCCTCTTGGGTCTCTTTCCAGCCTCTGCAGCCATACCCGTCGACCGATTGCCTCCTGCAATATTGAACAAAGGTTCATGCACCATCTGAGGATATTGGGCGTCATCTGTGGTCATCATCTGATACATTTCCGCATACCAAGGGTCCTCCAGTATCCTCTTCCATCGATTCATTGATCTCTCACTGCTCAATGAGAGCAACGGTTCGGTGACACTTGATCCACATGAGTGTTCGTCATTCCTTGCTGTTTCTGAACTGTCCGTCGCTTTGGAGCCCATGATACAACCGTTGCCATCTACCTCTCCGTGGATTTTGTCAAACTGGCTCATCTGAACAACCCTTATTCTCCGTCGTACAACAGATGTGACAACTGATGGCAGTGTCAGTCTAAATCGGCTTCTCAACAATTCCTCAATACGCTTATTTTTCCGCTTGCTGTCTTGCCATTTCTTCCAGTGCAGATTGTTATTGTGGCGTTACCTCGACCTCAACCTTTCATGTTCACATGGCAGTCACATGGTCATGAACCACATTTCGTCAGTAACTTCGCAAGTATAGACATGGGTTGACTAGTGCGTGCCACCTCCCACTTTTTAAGTCCACGTTCGCCATACATGTGCAAGCAGTAGTCAACTCTGAAGTTACCTTCGTCATACACACTGGTTTGATGCACCTTTCTCTACATTGCTGTGTAAGATGACACAGAAGCTACGCAACAGTGGTCTGAAATGCAGGCTCCGCGCTCGAAAAATCTACCGATGTTCGGACTCCATCTTTACCAAATGACTATTGTTGTTCAAACGCTTCTCTCTCTCTCTCTCTCTCTCTCTCTCTCTCTCTCTCTCTCTCTCTCTCTCTCTGTAAAAGAAAAACAAAAGTTGAGTGCATGCTGTAGTATAACATTGCAACTGCGCCCACCACTTATTGTTTTCGGAAAAACGATCAGCCTTTTAATTTTTGTTTTTTTCACAATGAGTAATTCCCTGTACACTTCTAGAGTACATATCTATTCAACAAAAAACTGCCCTCCCTCTCTTTTGCATGCTTCTTCGAGCCCCACTGTGGTTTACAAAAACGAGGAACAATGTGAACGGTGTCAATGATGGTATCAATCGTTATGACGCTACTGTGCTGATGACCGTTCACCTTCTCCCATTGCAACTTCTTACAACCTGTTGTGTGTTCCCTTTCGCTATCCACCTCTTTGTACCATTGCACGAAACAACACTTGTGCATCTCTGCAACACCACCTGTGCAAGCGTTCATGACGAAAAACATGGCTACTGATGCATACCATATGTTGTCATTGCCACCTCTCACTGCAACATCGCTGTGCACGGCTCTCCCGTGGAACTGTGGTGAAACTCTTGCCGTCTGAACGCTTGCGCCTCTGTGCGTCCCGTCGTATGTGCAGGCGATAGTCAAGTGTGTTCGAGTGTGTATGACTTGGTCATCAGATGGAGGTTGACAACCCATCTCTGTCATGAACGTCGTAAGTGCAGCTCGAAAATCCTCTCTGCGGGGAAGCTCATTAAGTATTCTCAACGCCGCATCGCTCATACCCTCTACGCCTGGCAAATGCACATCGTCCATCTGGAACCACCGGAGTTGTAGAGTTGCTGTGTCGCCCGCTACCAGGGTATTACTTCCGGTGGCCATGCACTCTATCACGGATGACCAATTTTCTGCCGACCTCTTCCTGCGTTTTCTCACTCTCTCCATCTCATCCTGCAAAGCCAATGAGCGTCGGACATGATTCACCATCTGGGAAGCAGCCTTACGCGTGTTTGATGACAAATATGGTTGTTTGCAGAACCTCTGATGATTATGCTCCCACACATCAGCTGCGAACGTGTCGGGAACACCAGATCGCTCTATGCTTGTTCTCAAATGCATAAGGTCATGCAACTTCGGAATTTTCCAATCAGAGGTTTGATATTTTCCCATCTTCGTTTTTATACTAGTTATGAAATCACCTATCAATGTGTCACAAACATCGAGAGAGGACGCTGTGTGGGTTGACTTGCGAAACACGTGTATGTACATTTTCATGAGTTTGATGAAACAAGCGGAAATGGATTTGCATGTCGCACGTGGGATGATATCACAAATAATAAACGCGCAAACTGTCATAACAGACCGATTTTGCTTCGCTTCAAATCGTCCTTCCCTTGAAAAGAAATCACAACCTGTGGCTACGGGCAACACAAGCTGCGGGTATGTCCGTGTGGATCTCTCACTGATGCTCTGCAACCTCGCATCCATCTCGTGCAATATCTCACTTTGCGCGGTATCTGGCAACTTCTTATAAGCAGCTGCCTTGAATGCATCTATCATATGCAAAAAAATGTCGTGTTCAATGGTGTGCATACGGTCTGGTTGCAAAGCGAGATGGTGATGTAGTTCAGGATCGTCACCATGCGGACCCCTGTAGAATCCCCAAAGGCCGTTCTCTTGAACATGCTTATGTATGTCCAATTCTGACATTCGTGCCTCAGCAGCACGACGAATGTCGTTGTCCCCACTGTTGAAGTAGTCCGCGGCAAGTTGCGTCTCTAGCGTCTGCGATCTCCTGCAGTTGGTGAAATCGGCGATGACATCCAAATCGTCTTTGGACACTGTGCATGTTGGACAAACACCGAATTTCACAGTTGCAAGGGCACACCTTTCAGGATAGTCCTATATGTAGTTCATGACGAAAGGGTGCACTGTTATCTCACCGAACCGCTTCGTTGTTACCATCATGCTGTCATGGGATGCCTCCTTTGCGGACTGCAATACTGTTGACAACGCTTTATGCAATATCACAGTTTTTCGTTTTCTAAATGCGGTGGAGTGTGGACCCCAGCCCTTGTCACGTGGCCGGTGTTGAAGCACTGGAAGATACGCAAGCAGTGTGACATCTGATGGGCGATGGGCGATTGACATCATCAGAGGATACGYTGTCTGCTTTTGACGACCGTCTACATGAGTCTTGTCTGAATACAGAGACAGAGGGATGACATAACGTGTTCTACCATTCGTGTCCACACCCTTGTCCGCTCTGATAACAGTTTGGACATGGTGACTCAACTGCCCCGTGCGAGAGTCGCAAATTTGGATGTCCTCCCCGGGATGTTGTATTTCGAGGCAAGACACCGTTTCAACGTTGTTCAGTGCAGCACGCACGAGGTCAGCGAACGTTGTGCGCCAGCCGCGGTACCACAGAATGACATGCGCTTCTTCGGGCCAATCATCACTGCGTAGATTCTTCTTTTGCCACCCTGCAGCTTCAGTCTGGCGGCCTGCCCATGTCAAACACTCACGACTGTTACGAAATGCGATATHTCTGGGGTCAAATCTAGGATTTTTTAGGAGTGACAACAGACAGTCAACGTCAGTTTGGGACATGCCCACACCGCCCCTACACGAGAAAATCAATGCCGCTAGTTTGCGGGAGCTGTCGAATGCCTCTGCGTGTTCTTCTTGCTGTTCTTCGGATGCGCAGTCCGCTTGTACATCAGGAGAGGGCTCAACCTCCTGGCTTTCCCCACTGACCAGGTCAATGGGACCACTATTCGACGGTCCGCCGTTGACCTCCCCAACTATCTCTTCTGTCATGCTCCTCTCTTCCACAGTGGAGGGACATGCCCGCGCTCGGTGCGAGTTCATCGTCCGCAATGACATGAAAGGCCGGCCACAGTCTCACACGTGATTCGCGTCTTCCATTGCAGCTACGTGCGAGGTCTTACGAATTACTGTCAGTTAAGACCTACCGCCGATAGAGGATGCGTATTTGGTCCCAAATTCATGCGTTCCTTTCACACTCCCCCCTCCCCCGTTCCCCCTCTACCTCCCGTCGACTCAATACCGCTGCTGTGCACTGCTCACAGATTCGAAGACAACGACAACATTCAAACTGAAATTAAAATCAGAAATTGTGGTGAATGTTTTGCCTTTTTTTTTTTTTTTTACTTCGAGCCATGCGACCTTTTCTTTTAAGGTGTCACATCCTTGTTTCCTGACCACACACACACACACACACACACACACACACACTCACACACACACACACACCCTCACACCCACACACCCGCACACACACATACGCCACACACACCCACACACACACACACCCACACACACACATGGAGCGCAGTCAGAGAGAGAGAGAGAGAGAGAGAGAGAGAGATGGCGTCTCAGAGGATACGACTCCGCATGATGGCCTGTGTGTTGTCAACTCACAGGAATGATGACGAAATGCCACAGTCGCCATAATGAGTCAAGCGATACCTAGGACACTTGTGTGGTGTTTTCCTTGCTTGCCATGTGAAACATTCATAATGAATGGCACATCCTCTGTATTCGCCAATCATGACATTAAACACAACTGTCCTCAGGCATATAGTTTTGACAACTATGTACCACAATAACCACATTGTTGCTCCCAATTCGATGCCAGATTTCTTGCAACATTTATAAAAAACATAACAATTTTCTACTATCATTGAAAGAAACACAAAAAATAGTATTTGATAACACACGCACACACACACACACACACACACACACACACACACACACACACTATACTTTGCGCAATAGCACACTTCAACAAGCATTCCACATTATGAACATGAAAGCCAAAGAGTCATCACGTCAAACCGAAAGCAGAATTGGAACTCCAATCACCATGATGACAG